>JAFVLL020039481.1:0-11390 GCA_021397915.2 Tor tambroides | reverse complement strand
CATCAACTGATATAATGTTAATATAGCCTACCAACCTATTGAAGTACTGAAATCTGTTTTGTACCTTTGAAATACACTGATAACCACCAAATGGAGGTGGTGATGAGAAAGTCACATGATAAACCAAAGCCCATCTTAAGCAACTTTTAAATAATAACATATATAGAAGGTGCACAGTGTCATTCACACAAGCACTAAACACCATCATGGTGAGACTCATTAAACTGAAATATGCAATAAACATTCATTTAACAACATTAGATGTAACATACAACCCTAATAAACATAACTGATAAAAAAAAGTTATGTATAAGAAGAACTAAGGAGAAACAGTTATTTCAAAGAAAAAAACATCCAATTTGAAATGCATCTGGCGTAAAACGTGCCAAATCAGCTGTGCGGATCACTCCGCTGTGGCGACCCCTGATAAAGGGAGCAAGCCGAAAGAGAGAGACACATTATTTCCCAGAGGTCTCAATCAAGAAATTGATTATGGTATGTTTTATTGATTCTCTGTTCCCCCCCCCCTTCCTTCTTAACCCTTAAAGACCTAGAACATTCTTGGGGCACCTGACATGCCTACAATTTTCTTTGTTTTTTCAGACCTATTCTAGCAGTCAGCATCAAGTGTCATATAACGTTATAAACAAGAGAACTTGAAGTTCCAGTCTAGCTAATTTAAAGTCCCAATTTTCCTTTTGTTTTTTCTAAGAAATGAATGAATTTCCAGAATTTTAAGAAAAACGCAAGCAACAATTGGGTGGTTTTTTACTGTGTACTCAAACAGAAACTCCTGAAGTTTGGATTTTTTTCTTTAGAAAGTTGTATCTGGGTGTTTTACACTTCCAAATAAAATTCTGTCTACATATAACATTCCCCAAGTAAGTTATAACCATTTATTGCAATATTGTTATAGGCGCTTTTCAGTGAAAAACAGGTCTATTTAGTTTACTAACAGTATAGATGTGTCCAAAAATGTTTAGGGAGTAAAGAAAATGGAAACAGTGCTATATAATAACAAAACAAAGTAGAAAAGTCACAGTAAAAACTTTTGACTTTTTTTTCAGAGAAAGATATTTTCAATCTGAGTATGAACAATAAACACAAACCGTGCAGCTAATAGTGAAAATAATTACACAAATGAATTGTCTTCTGCAACAAAAATACAAACAGTGCAACTGATTCATAAACTACACACAAAATGAGTGAGAAATATACAGAGTGCAACAGAAAAAAATAGAGGAAATGATCTTTATGAACTATATAAGAATTATTTACATAAAATGCATAATATAAACGGATCGATCCGCTGGCTGTGCTCTGCGTTAGAATCAATTTTACCGGGACATCGCCTAGCGGCGCGAAGACATAAATTCCAGTGCTTTATCCGATACGTACCGCTGTTTCATCCTTGTTTTTGGTTTGTTTTATGTCTAAGTACTCGGTCGTGTGTTTTCTGTGCTTTTTCAGAGTTCTCTCATGCAAATGTGTTGTTTTGTTTCTGTTTTCATGCATGCACGACAGACTTTACTTTCACTTTGCGTTTGTTCAAATTTCCAAAGAAATATCATAAATGGTGGTTCAAAAGACCAAAACCTATGTTTATTGGTTGAATATGTGACAGTCTGAACCAATCTGGGGAAGGGGGTGGGACTAAGCATCAACAATCTTTCCTGTTTGGCTCAGAGGAACGAAATGCATTGATATCTTCTGACGAATCAATGTTGTCAAAATGTGATGTCGTAATCATATACACTACAGAGCCTCTGAATATCCAAATAAGACAAATGAGATATCTCCGAAAAGCGGAGAATCTCCGCTTTACAACAGTTTTAAGTATTCATATAGGATTAGCGGTTCAAAAGTTATTAAATATTTAAGAACAATAGTTATTTTTAGCTGCGGTCGGCTGTCTCAGTCTTTGAGGGTTAAACTTGTTTGGAAGCCACTCCCCTAATTTGCAGAGTGACACACCTGTTGCTGATTTCAAGAATGTTTAAAGCATTGTTTGGTGGCGGCGCTCTTCACACTGCTGACCCACGACTGCACTGCCAAGTTCAGCTCCAACCACATCATCAAGTTCGCTGATGACACAACGGTGGTAGGTCTCATCAGCAACAACGATGAAACGCACTACAGAGAGGAAGTGGCACAGCTGGCTGAATGGTGTGGCACTAACAACCTGTCCCTCAATGTGGAGAAGACAAAGGAGGTTGTGATGGACTTCAGGAGAAACTCCGTTGACCACCCCCCACTGACCATCGACAGCTCGACTGTGGAGAGAGTCAGCAGCACTAAATTCCTGGGGGTGCACATCACAGAGGACCTCACCTGGACCACCAACACCATGTCACTCTCCAAGAAGGCACAACAGCGCCTACACTTTCTCCGCCGACTGAAAAGAGCAAGTCTCCCTCCACCCATCCTCACCACATTCTACAGGGGAACCATTGAGAGTGTGCTGACCAGCTGCATCACTGTCTGGTTCGGGAACTGCAGTGCTGCTGACCGCAAGACCCTACAGCGGACAGTGAACACGGCTGCAAAGATCATCGGTGCCCCTCTCCCATCCATCCTGGACATTTTCCTTGCACGATGCTCCAGCAAAACCAACAGCATCGTGAAGGACCCCACCCATCCCTCCCACAGTCTCTTCCAGCTCCTACCATCAGGAAGACGGTACTGGAGCATCAGAGCCCGCTCCGCCAGACTGCTCAACAGCTTTTTCCCCCAGGCTGTGAGAGCCCTGAACTCAAACCACCCTGCCCCCCTCTGAAACCCCATGCAAACCCCTACCTCCTGAAACATGGACCATCCCCCTCCAAACACCCCCCAACCTTACCACACCAAAGAACAGACTGTATGAAACTTTTCTGTGCAATTCAAGTGTGCTACACACAGGTGAGTGGGCCTGTACAAACCACCTGTAGTAACACACTCTCCTCTATGCGCACTAGACACTTTTCACACACTGCTGTGTATACACAATCCTACAAAAGACTCAGCAATTATATGTATGTTTACATGCTCATGCACAACAAATCATCTTGTACTGTTCCCCAGCCAGCTGCTTGACTCACAATGTTTCTCTCTGCACATGTACAGTATTTATGTGAAGCATTCGTATAGTTTGTATTTCTTATTCTTATTTTTTATATTTTATCTTTAGTTTGTATAGGGTAAACCTTTATATATAGTATATTTAGTCAAAATCTGTCAGTAGGTTAGTTGTGTATAGGTTTATAGTGTTTTACTTCATTGTTGTATGTCTGTATTTATGTAGCACCGTGGTCCTGTGAGGCACGACATTTCGTTCCACTGTATGTCCCCACATCTAGAGGAATGACAATAAAGCTCGACTTGACTTGACTTGGTACTACTGTTCTTGATGTCTGATGAAGGCCTTGATAATGGTCGAAACGTCACTTTAACCAATAAAGTTTTGATCTCTTCAAGAGTGAGTGCTGCACCTTTAACTGACAAGATAATAACAATACTAATTTTATTTTACAGAGATCTATTTTTTAATAAAAAAAAACTGCAAGGTTACTTGTTAACATGAAGGCAACCTATAACTGTACATCGTATGATACTATTATGATATGGTGCAACTCCTGTACACTTCTATACACTGGAGAAAAATGGATTATCATGTTTACTTCTAATTTCTTTAGAGAAGTATTATTTTTCCTATTTATGCCCAAAGTAGGACTGAGTGTGCATTACTGAGCCCTAAACACATGTAATGTCTGTTGCATTCATACGGTAAACCAGAGGGCGTTGTCATGCGGAAACTCCACATATGCATCACAGAAGTAATACAGCTCATAACACTCAAGCAAATCCCTAATATATACACAAAGGTATCTAGCTATATGGTTTATCCGTGTTCTTCAAGCCATCTTGGGTATTTTCATAATAATAAAGTAAATTTACAATCCAGTTCTAATCGACATGGCCTTTATTACAGTACAGAGGATATTTTTTTGTCTCATTCTGTGATAAGAAGCCACATCAGTCCAGAATATGAAGTTATTTCAAACGATTGTTGTGGAGTAAAATCATGTTACTAAATATTCTTCACTCATTAAGACAGTGACTTTCCACCACTTACTGCCAGTTTTAGTTTTATATTTCAAAGTATAATTAATTTTTTCAGTCATTTTAAATTTCTGTATTCAAAAAGTTATATTTAACACAATCTCTGAACATTAGTTTCTGTGGCAGGAAGTCTTTTATAAATGGCAATGAATGATGTTCCGAAGTTTTAATATTTTAATATTCTGCACTATATTTTAATAAGGCAACATTTACATAAGAGCTTACAGACATCAAACGTAAAGTTAACTTAACTTTCATTGTTTAGTTTAAGCAAATCAGAAAAGTTTCATTAGACAATGTTGCATGATTAAGTGATAGAAATGTTCATCATTTTCAATGAGCGCGTTTACATGCGCATTCTTAAGCCAATTATGCTTAATAAGCGGTAACGCGGTAACCCATTTTCTTTTATCTCGTGTGCATGTAAACGTGCTCAATGTAGAATTAGGTATTGGGATTAATGTTACACAAAATAATTGCTTAGTTTAGGCTACTTCTGTATATTTTTTCTTAATTTAATGTGTGATATGCCGTAATAATTAATGCCCAACTTGGAAGTAGGATCTTCTCAGGTGCACTTGAGTGCAGCATTAGCAGCGCCTAAAATTCAAACTCATCAAGCGTAAAATGCGAGTAAAAATTGGCGCTGACAAACGTATTAAACGGTGTCAGGGCTCCAGACTAACATTTGAGATCAGTGGCGCCAGTGCCACTAAGTTCTACAAATGGTGGCGCCAGGAGAAGATTTGGTAGTGCTGGGTTGGTGGTGTGGGGGGTATTAAAAATAAAGATAATTTAACCATAAATTTATTGTTTTGCATTAATAAGTGCAGTTACTAATAACATTACATGTTTATTTCTTGGTAATACACATTTGACAGTAAAGCACTGAGCTTGAGTTGGGAAGCATACAAAATGTACTTTTATTAGCAACAGTAATGTGCAAAATTGTATATAGAAAATTGATATATTCTATTCTTATTAAAATTACTATTATTCTTCTAAAGTATTATATGTCACTGACTGATAACATCAGTGATTATAAAAGGAACACACTTTATGTGTGATTCAGTCACAAATTGAAGTTTATTTTTCAAGGAACTTTGTGACTTTTCTTACTTTATACACAAAAAAAGAGCAAAACTTTGATTTCTTGGTGATTTGATATTTTATAATAGTGATTTAATAATTTAAAAATATAAAGAAAAGGTAGAAATGTATGACTAATAAAGCCTCTGTTATACTTTCCGCGTGCGCGAGTCCGCTAGGATCCGCTATGGTATGCGAGACGTAAAAATCATCATCGGAGGGTGTGCGCGGACATCCGCGTGCCTCCCATTTTTTGTGACCGCGCGGAAAAGTACGCGCGGTCAGTAGGCTACAAAAGCATTAACTGCGCATGCGCAGGCTGTGTGAAGACGCTCGTTGCTACCCGCACTTCTACAATCCGTCGATAAAACAATATAAAGACAGCCAGATGTGCAATAACTCTGGGCAATTGTTTGTTCACATGTTTGTTTACTGTTCAAGCCGATCTACTGTGCATGTATGGAACACGTCCGCGGAGCGGACCACCAGCGCACGCTTTTGGTAGTATAAATACAAATAGTCCGCGTCCACGCTGTCCGTGTGCGCGTCCGGATTGCACACGCGGAAAGTAATCAAGTCAAGTCGAGCTTTATTGTCATTCTGCTACATGTGTGGACATACAGTGGAACGAAATGTCGTGTCTCGCAGGACCACGGTGCTACATAAATAAACAAATATAAACATACAACACTAGATGTAAGAACAGTTTTAGACCTACATAGCTAACTTACTGAATTGGTAATCTGACTATACATATATTATAAACAGTTGACTATACATACACATAACCTAACACATATTATATAAGTACTTACATAATAACTGTACATGATATTGTGCAATAGAGGTATTTAAGGTTAAGAAGTAAGTAGTGCAATATGATTTGTTGTGCATTTCCAAGTAAACACTTGTGTTATCTTAAGTCCTTGTAACATGGAGGGTTTATAAGAACGTGTCTGGTGCATATAGAGAGGAAAGAGTGTGTTTTTCCACAGGTGGTTTGTATAGCCCACTCACCTGTGTGTAGCACACTTTGAATTGCATAATGTTCTTGAGGTTTTCAACAGTTTTCTAGTGGTGCGTGTGTGTGGTGTGGTGTGGTGTTGTGGGATGGGGGGAGAGAGGCTCCTGGTTTCAGGAGCTAGAGTTATGGATGAGGTTTCAGAAGGGGGTGAGGTGATTGGAATTGAGGGCTCTCACAGCCTGGGGGAAAAAGCTGTTGAGCAGTCTGGCAGAGCGGGCTCTAATGCTCTGGGAGCGTCTTCCTGATGGCAAGAGCTGGAAGAGACTGTGGGAGGGATGGGTGGGGTCTTTCACGATACTGGTAGCTTTACTGGAGCATCGTGCAGGATGGAGGGGAGAGGGGCACCGATGATTTTTTGCAGCTGTGTTCACTGTCCGCTGTAGGGTCTTGCGGTCAGCCGCACTGCAGTTCCCGTACCAGACAGTGATGCAGCTGGTCAGCACACTCTCAATTGTTCCCCTATAGAATGTGGTGAGGATGGGTGGAGGGAGACTTGCTCTTTTAAGTCGGCGCAGGAAGTGGAGCCGCTGTTGTGCCTTCTTGGAGAGTGATGTAGTGTTGGTGGTCCAGGTGAGATCCTCTGTAATGTGCACCCCCAGGAATTTAGTGCTGCTGACTCTCTCCACAGTCGAGCTGTCGATGGTCAGTGGGGGGTGGTCAACAGGGTTCCTCCTGAAGTCCATCACAACCTCCTTTGTCTTACTCACATTGAGGGACAGGTTATTTGCACCACACCATTTCACCAGTTGTGCCACTTCCTCTCTGTAGGGTGTTTCATCATTTTTGCTGATGAGACCTACCACCGTTTTGCTGATGAGACCTACCACTGTCATCAGCAAACTTGATGATGTGGTTGGAGCTGAACTTGGCAGTGCAGTCGTGGGTCAGCAGCGTGAAGAGCAGCGGGCTGAGCACACAGCCTTGTGGGGCACCTGTGCTCAGTGTGGTAGTGCTCGAGGTGTTGTGGCCGACACGGACTGACTGAGGTCTTGCAGTTAAAAAGTCCAGGATCCAATTACAGAGGGAGGCATTTAGGCCCAGCAGGTTTAGTTTGTTGATGAGTTGTTGTGGGATTATTGTGTTGAATGCTGAGCTGAAGTATAACACAGGCTTAAGCCAATCCTCTGCTGCCATCTAATGGTTATAGTGGGTTTTTTTTTTTAAATTTTACATAAGTGTTTACCACGAAGTATATTTTGATCATCCAATTAAAAATACCGTTTAAATTGTATCGTTTTTTTTAGCTTTAAAGTGCTGGAAATAGTTGTGTGAAATACTTGAAAGTGATTGAAAAGTGCTTCAATTTCTCTTTCTGAAGGTTGTACAAACCCTGAAATTAATGATGTAATAACATTCGACTATTTCTGCCACAACACCATGGTTATAGTCAGTGTTGCTACTTTTTGGATTTCTACGTCAGTGCTGTTTGGTCTGTTTATAACAGAGAATTCTGTGCAGAATTTGAATGCATCTCACTAGATCTCGCAGCAACCTTATTCATTCTGCGGCGAATTCAAACGCTTCTCACTCACGCTTATGTGGATCTCGCAGTGCTGTGCAGTAAATAATGTCGCGACTCGAGATCAACATTGGTTCCCGAGTAAACCTGTTCTGAGCTCGGACCGGTTTGCTTGCGCTGCGCTCAATTATTGATCCGAGCTGATAAACGGTCCACGCTGCAAAGCTCAAACGAGTAGTGCGGTTTCTTTGTGCTTTTGTTTCGTTTGCCGTTTGATGTTTCTCATATGCAGCACTTATGAGTTGGACAGCGCGGTGGTCGCGCCAGTGTGACCACTCACAAAATTTAGTCACACTGGCAGAAAAAATGGTTGCAAAATACGACCATTTGGTCGCAGTCTGGAGCCCTGGGTGTCATTCGCCAGTTGGTGACATTTTTATGAATTCTAACAAAATGATGAGAGAATGATTTTTTTAATTTTTAAAGAGAGATAGTCAGTCAGACAGTCGCTGTTTCTATTTTTCTGATGTACGCCTAAGCGAATCAAAAGATCATTTAATGAAAAATGTAATTTGTGTTTAAATATTATTAAGTCTGTAAACAGGATGTTAACACAAGCCAGAGATGGGACACACTAAAGATGGATGGGGAGGAGAGCACAGACTTCCCAGCAGAGATAATACTGTACAGACACAGCAATCTTACTGTTCACGATGCTTGAAATATTGCAAAAAAATATATAAGTATTGGGATGGGGTTTTATACAAATGTTTATCTAGAGGGAATAGACTGTCTTAAGAAAAGTTTCAATGGCATTTTCTTTTCCTTTTTAACCTCTATATAAAGCATATTAAAATAGTGTTCATAAGCACAGCACTGCTTGTGTACAGTGGTAACCAAAAAAATGCTATATCGATGCTGTTCCAAAAGTGCCACCTGCTGACAGAGAGTGAATTTGCACTCTCATTCTGCTGTTCTGTACAGGCTTGTTTTATGTAGCACAATTTAATAAAAAATATAGACAAACCATTATGTTTTTGCTTTAAATCTCGAAATTACAACTGCTCATGCTACATGTGTGTAGCATCTTTGTTTGTAATTAAATTGCAGTGGGTGCCTCTAATGTCAAATTTTTACAGATAATTTTTGTTGTTGTTTATTAAGTATGTTTAGTTGTTGTAGTAGTAACTGTTTCATGGCCGGTACATTTTCTTAAGTCACTGACCATTGACAGGTGTGGCAAAAACTTACTTTTAGGCCCTGAGCATTAGCATTTGTCTGGTTGCGTGATCTCAACATGTCTGTCCACATGAGGACGACCATGTCAAATAAAACTGCTTTAATTAAAACACTCTTCAAAAATGTCATTCATTTCGGTAGAGGGCAACATTTTAATAAGGATCAAAAGAGAAAGAAAACTAACCTGTTTGTTTCTCAGTATCTTCTTGTTTGACTCTGAATGCGTCTTCAATTTTTATGTCTTCACTCTCCTCCTTAATAAACGCCATCTTTATAACAGTATGTTATGCGGATCTCAGCTCCTACACCCGGTGTTTTCTGTGTGTGTAGACAATTTGCATGTTTGAAATGAGAATAATTAACAAAAAGAAACAAAATAAATCCAAACTAAATTTCTGGGTGTGTCTCAATAAGCTCCCTAATTCAATAGTCAGTGCACTGGTAAGGGTGCCAGTCAGCGTGATAGGTAAATGGCATTTAAAAAACCCCTCAAAACTACCACTACAAACTAATAAAATAACACAAATTAAATAGATGCTTCATTTTTATGACTAGTATTCAGCATTTAATGATTTGTAGATAATAGGTCAAATCACCAAAACATTTCTGTCATAACGCTGGAGGATGGAGGAGCGAGGAAGCAAAAAAAAAAAAGAATCAGTTTAGGTGTTACTCAATACTTCTATTGATGCTTCCTCATTTCATCACAATAATTTTATGTTTTACCTTTGCAGTGTAAATAAACCATTTATTTCACATACTTAAAAAAGGCATTTTGCTTTATTAATATTTAATAAAACTTCAACAACATATGGGTAGCAGCTGATGACTCTATGTGATGTTTGAGTGATTACTGTCAGTGATTCATTTAGGCTATTTATTTATTTTCCCCCAGAATTTTATATATAATTTAAAATCATTTATAAAGTCATATTACAATTTGCAAAGAGACCACTTCTTTTTATGAATACACTTTCCCAGTGAAATAAATAACTGAATAACGTTGTTCTTTACTTTTTTAAATATAATTTTGAAAATAAAAAGCACATCAAATACACAAACGTGGATGCAAAAATAAGAAATGATGAGCACCCCGGGAATCATTTTGCAAAGTAATTGGTTCAGTTCACTCAGAGTTTCGAAAAGCTCCGTTTCTCCCATTATCAGTTACCAGTGACCGAATTCGGCTTTACAGTAAACTGATTTACCATATAGGGAGCGAAACGAGACGTACCTGTTCCTCCTGTGTTATTTTGCTCACACTAAATATCGAACATAAACGTTAGAAAAAGCATTGCCATGTTACATTCAACGATAAATAATTTGTTTCGAAAAAAATAATATAACAAAATTGTTTTGATTTAAATACTTGCGTAAAAACACATTTCTTCAGCTGTATCAGGATCGCGCATCCTTATGACGTCACATAGCCAGAACAAAATAAAAGTCCTGTTCACGCTAAAATTACTAAAGTGGATAGTAATAAACATATGTCAGAAATATTGATGATAAGCATGGAGTCCATGTGAAACATCTCAACATCTCGACTGATGACAACACCTCTCTTATTTGCTCTTTCAGTATAAAAAGTGAATTATGTCACAGTTTTAATAGACTAAAAGTTAGAGACTGAGGGCAGGATAATACTGTAATTAAATCATGTATGATACTTCTTTTATATAAAAATATTTTCAAATAAACGTATGGTCCACTATAGAAAGACAGCAAAACAAAACTGCAAGTTCCATATTTGAGGTTAATGTAAAAATAAAAATTACATTCCAGTGACATTTTGATTAGGCACATTACAAAAACAAAATGCAACTAGGTGTTAGAACCAGTTAATTTGCGATGTTTGAATTGACATTATAACAACATAAACATAAATCCAACTTGATTTTGCAGGAATTGAAATCAGCCCTTACAAAAAATTACTGCAGTTTTTTAAAAAGTAATACTGCAGTTTTTGTTACATGTAGAAAAATGCAGTTTTTTGGACACGAAAAAACTGCATTATTGCCGTTTTACTGCAATACATCTGAAGTACTACTGAAATACAACTGCAGTAGAGCTGTAGTATTACTAACAAACAACTGCAATACAGCTGAAGTATTACTACAATTATACTGCAATAGAACTGCAGTAGTACTGCAATATATAATACAACTGAAGTACAATTCAATACTACCGAAGTGCAATACTAATAAAATGCTGTACAGTAACACTGAAATGCAACCAGAATTTTCAGAATAACAAATTTTATTTGCACACATCTGCAATATAATGAATGAAGGTACAAAACAACAGTGAATCTCAAACAGCAATGCAACAATAAATGATTTTATTTTTCTTTAAACTTAAAATAACAGGCTGAGAGTTACACAATGTATTTAGTGTTTATTTACAAATCACGCAATCATGCATATTTCTTCCCTCATTATTCAGGCAGGGTTCATTTTTTGAAGAGCTTATCCTCAT
>JAFVLL020039480.1:0-16623 GCA_021397915.2 Tor tambroides | reverse complement strand
TTTTTTATATATATATATATATATATATATATATATATATATACAGTTTTTTTTTTTTTTTTTGCATTTTTGATCAAATAAATGCAGCCATAAAACTAAAAAATTACACATTGACAAATTTACAGACCCGAAACTTGTTTTTTTCTATGTTATAACTGAATCTACTTGACTAATAACAATCATTTCAAGGGAAAGATTACAACTAGAAATAGCCTGTTATCTTAAACACTGCACCATTTTATTGTATTTTTTGTTAGCTCATGCATGTTAACTAATGCATTTAACAAATGTCAACATACAAGCATATTGTAAAGTGTAATATATTTCTCCTCTAGAACAAAGCACGTCTGGAAATCCATAAACAGTCAGCCAGCGAGATCTTTCCTCCTCTCTCTCTGCAGGTCCAATACATAAAGCTAATGAAGATGATCATCACAATCTATCCACACTGACAGTAATGCCTCTGTACCCACTGACCTTTAGGAACATGCTAGTTTGCCTCACAACATGTTTGTATGGAAATCCAAGCACACAGAGACAGCCACTGGCACATCCACAGCTCCCTTCCCCTCATCTGATGACAAGAGAACAGGAAGGAAAACTGTGTCCATGGGGGAATGATCTGCTTTAACCCTGGTATGAATCAACTAATTTTACAATTGTTTAGTTGATTCATGCGTCATGTGCGTTATAATCACAACAAATCAACCCTACCCACGGTTCTAACCAGTCTAACTCAATTTTAGTGTTAAAAAAGTGTGCTTGATATGCTCTGTGAATTGATTAGTGTTGAAGTGCTAAAATGCATTTTAGATTTGTAGGCGCACACTAAAAGCTGAGATTGAAGTCAATAAATAAATAAATAAACAAATAATCATATACTGTCAGCGGCCTCAAATCCTTTAGCATATTCACACTGATTCATATCTTTATGATGATGATTTAAACTATGATTATTGTAGATAAAAAACAGTCTAAATCACACTTTGTTTTCTACGTTTGATCAATCCAATCAAGTCACATTTCGCAGATAAATCGCTTTAAAGTGAAAATTTTATCATCACACCATTCAAAACCTGTACGGCTTCTTTTTTTTTTCCTGTGGGAAAAATGTTTCCAGTTACTAAAAAAACCCCCTGCTTGTCAAAGCTGCTATTTTCCAGTTCAGTTGCAATTTTGCTTGGTTTAAGAAAATTATAAACAAGATTAGGATTTGAAGCCAGGTCCCCTTGCACGCTAATTGAAAAGTGTTTTACTAAAATATCTTACATATCAATAATAAAATAATCAAAAGATTGGTGCACCTGATTCTCCACATCAGTATTATTTCTCAAAACAAGCAGAGGAGGAGACCGCCATCCAGCAGAACTCTGATAAATATGATAATCAACAAATATTCTTCATTCATATAAAATCTACACCAAAGAATGTTCATATCAATCTGACTCATAGAAATGTCTCATCAGCGCTACAGCACATTCAAACGGCCCAATGACAAGAATGCACCAGAAGCCACAATCTGATAAAACAGGGATGTGATATGTGGTGATAAGATAAAACCTCTGCACAACCACAACCACAGACAAACAGCCACAGTATCTCAGCATTCTGCAGCACCTATCAGTCTTTACTGAAGGTTATAAAAGGAGAGAACTTGTGAAAAATCTCTTGAGATAAGTAATCTGAATGGGTTGGCAATCAGAGATGTTTTACACAAAATAACTGATATGTGACCAGAAAATTCTTGTGCATGGAAAAGCACAAGAGACTTTACTGGAAGTGAGTTGAAGAATGACTCCTTGTCATGTTTAAGCGTGTTAAACCCTGCGCCGTAGTCTTTTCATTTAAACTGTGGTTTCTGTACTGGTGGCCTATAATCTCTAGGTTCCTTTCGGTTTAATTTGTCTGTGAGGTGGATCGTTTAGCTTCCTGCTACAGGAACACACACACACACACACACACACACACACACATACATACATACACGCAAGCCTTGAAAGTTATCATTGACATCTGCTGGACTGCCTGTGAGGGTTGACAAACTTTCTCCAGCTTTTGCAGTGCAAAACATGTTTATCTGTGAGAAGTAATGGACCTACCCTCGTATTATTGCTGAAACTTGTCTTTCTTTCTTTCTTTCTTTCTTTCTTTCTTTCTTTCTTTCTTTCTTTCTCTCTCTCTGCCTCTATCAATTCAGTATTCCAGTAACTTCCAGTAACCTTTCCCGAACATAAATGCAAAACCATTACAGATCTGAAAAAGCCACAGTCTGCCTGTGGATAAACACAGGACTGGTATGACAGGGAAGGGTCCCTCCCTCCTTCCTCATGCCCCCAAAACCTGAGCAAACAAAAAACACACAAGCTCCATGAGTCAGCAGATGAAAGACATTGGGGGCATCACTCACACATACTTCTCCATGACGGTGACATGCACTAACGGGCAACGTGTACTCCTAAGACAGAAACAGGTTGCACTCATCAACCTTTTTCTGAGTTGGCAAACAGAGAAACATGCCGTTTTGCTTTGGTCTGTGTGTGTTTTGTGTAGGTGGTTAGGAGACCACAGGTGCTGAGAAGATCAAAAGGCATGAAAAACTCTGTGTTCTTTGTTTCTAAACATGCCCAGAAACCTCTATAGTCAAAGTACACTAATTTTTCAATGCTTTGACACCAGAATGAGAGGAAGTGAAAGAACCATGGCCCCTCAGGACAGACAGTTTTTAAAACCCTCATGTTCTGTTGGGACTTTACTATTTTTATGTTTGAGGTCCCAGAGACTTAAATGACATATTTACATTATTTAATTGCAATATTAATGTGAACACAGACATAAAACATTTATATGGAGGACGATTAAAGGAAATTATTATTATTATTTTATTTTTAATTTGGTAAAACTATTAACATGGATCTGGCTGGGACCCCAAACAGAATATGAGAGTTACAAATTTAAATAAATTCATTTTTTCATGTATATGAATATCATAAATATTATTATATGTGTATGAATATAATTAAGAGAAATATTTGAAATATGTTTAAAGCTACTAAAATTGACCTGGCTGGAACCCCAAAATGTAACATATGAAATATTTTTAAATGCATATGAAATATAAAAATATATAGTTTCTTATAATTAAGGTTGATTTTATTATAAATAAGAAAAATATTTTTATGGATAACCCTAACATACATAGGATTTGACATAAAACTTAAGGAAAAACCATTGCAACACATTACAGAGTGACATAAATTAGTGAAGTTCACCAATTATCACATACGTCAGCTGTCACCTTCATAAGTAACCCCTCTGAAATTTGTGCTGGTGGCTGAGTGTTTGTAACACCTGGAGGAAAAGTGGCTTTTTCAGTCTCTTTTTGACACCCTGCAGATGCGGTCAGGAACTTGAGATGCTTAATCCCTTCATACATGAGCTACTGTGTGAAGGATAGCAAAGCTGTTGTGTTTAAGCCCAGTTCTTAAGATCCACTGAGAAAAATGTGTATGTGTGTGTGAGAGTGCCGTGGCTCCTTCAATAGTCTGCCTTCTTTTCCTGTCTGTCTCTTTTACCCTCTCTCACACTTTGCTATTGTACGCTGGTCGCATAACCATGTTTTACAGCCTGCAGCTCCTTTTTTCTCTGGATCGGATTTCTCAGAACACAGATGCTGCAAAATCACACAACAAAAAAGGCTTTTAAAATAATGCATCCGTTGATTTCCAGGCAGGCACCGGCCTCCTTGATACCAGTTTGACCTCGCCCTTCCAAACAGCTTTGAAAAACAATTTGGCTAAGAAGTCAAAGCCTCTACGCACACATGTAAAAGAATGCATTTGTGATTGGGAAACAAGAAACGCCATGTTTGTTTGGGGGCAACGTAATACTAGTTCACTGGGGTCATCTTTGCTGCATGATCAAAAAAGGAATGCTCTCCCTTGGTGCCTTTATAGTTCGAATTATGCTGGTGAAGTATCTTATTATGACATCTTGTTCCTTGGTCTGAACATGTCTGCCGACTTTGATATGGGCTACGATCGTGTCATAATGAGATGGCATCATAGGAAAGGGATCGGAGAGGGCCTACATCTGAGAAGCCTCTGGAATGGAAAGTATTCACCACTAAACCAAAACACCAGAGCCTGTAATCTCCCGCCTCGGTATAATGTTTATTGTTTTTCCCTTCATTCTAGCTAATTGGATGACAATGAAAGATATGATAAAGAAGACTGACGATGACTAGGGGAGTGCGTACTGGCAGAGAAGCTGACGTCAGATTGGGACAGACGCGCCTGTAGACATGCACATGCATGAATGCTGCCACTCATTCAGACGACCTCACAATGACCCATGCACACAATCACTCACCAGCTCTTTCATTTCAAAATTCACAGAGAGACACACACATATGTATACGCAGATCAATAACCTCAAACCAATGCGACGCTGTCAATAAAGCCGAAACTGAAATGTTAATCGCACTAATGCTGACATTTGCTTGTGCAGTTAGCATGTTGTGATAAACTATGTCCCAATATATACACAGTGGATAACTATATGGTAATATTTAGTTCAATGCAAATGCATTTCAGTGACTATTTTATTTAGGGTAAGATGGAAAAAGTGTCACAAAATGCCCTAATATACATTACTGATAACAGAAAAAAAAGGCAGCGGCTATTTGCACTACGTGTAAATAGTGATAGATGCTATTTACACTAAGTGCAAATAGCTATAGATTCTATTTACACTCTGTTAAAATAGCAAGATTTCCTGCTAATTATACTACTTATTGTAAATAGTGGCAATTATCTGCACCTCAGTATTGTAGTAAATTATAAAACAGTACACAATAATAACGTATTGAGTGTAAATTACAGTTTTAATTCAAATTATTAAATGGATGCCACCTTATTGGGACAATAAAGCCCTCCCAACACCTACCCTAACCCTACATGATACTTTTATTTTCAACTTTTTGATTATTTCCTTAATTTTTAGTGAAAATAAATGCATTTCCAATGCGATATGAGATTTGAAAAGGGAGGAAAAAAGTTTTTCCAGGCTTTACCACCTACGCCACTGAAACTGATAATTGATGAGCGTCTTTGTAAATCTTGACTAATCCAATCACACGTTGGTGGGCGGAGCTAGTGTAAATAGCCTTTGCCAACAAGGCGGCTATTTGCACTTAGTGTAAATAGACACTCTGAAAAAAAAATACAAAGCAATTTAAATAAAATCTAATCACATTTGATAACAGGAACTTCAGGGCATTTACTTTGTTTTTCACGACAAATTCTAGGCTAATTCATAGCAAAAATCTTCTTGCAAAAATTTGACTGCATTTTACAGTAAAATTACATTTAGGGCCAGTTTTACTAACAGCTTGCGCCAGCGCCAGCGCAACAGCTTTACTAACAGCTTGCGCCAGCGCAAACTGTCTTTTGGCGTTAAAATTGTACTGTCAGGTTTAACTAAAGACCCGCAGTGAATTAGCGCTGAAAAGGCATGAACACAGTTATTTTTGCGCCTGACCTTATTGAATATGCATTTGTAGGAGTTTCCCTTTCAGACGCAAAATTTATGAGGAGAGTATTCAAATGAATCACGCAATGTGTTTCACTAACGTTTGCGCTCGTCAGATTACTGATTACATTTGCGCCATTATTTAACACCCAAAAAAAGCATGTTTAAGCAAAGCCTAAACTATTTTGTGCTTGAAATGGCTGCAATTATTGTTGCTAGGAGGAGGCACCACAGAGAACAGAGAGCGTGTGGTAGAAGGGAGAGGATTTTTTCGACACGTATTAATTTATTTTGAATGCCAGAAGAACACATTTCGTTTGCATATCATATCATTTGCCAAGCTATGTTGATTTTGAAAAACCTTCATTTTTTGGCCTCCGGTTCTTTTCAACTTACTGTGGCTTCTTTATTTCTTTATTCGTTATTTGTGACTACGCTAATTTGTGCTGTGCTCTGTATATTGTGTTGGTTGATAGCCTATGTAAATTCTTTAATTTGCGCATTGAAAGTAAATCACCCGCAGAAATTTCCTCTCCCATTGGCGCTGTTTTAGAATTGCGCTCTCATGCTAATTTGCCCTGTTTAGTAAAACGGGCCCTTACTGTGATGTTACACCATTTACGTATTTTCAGTCCTCCATCCTGCATTGACAAATAGACCTAAAAAAATAATATTCAAAAATATGTAGAATATGATTACAATCAAGACAAGCATGATTGAGGGCATACTCGTTCAATTAAAAGCACTGAGGGGGACACAATCTCCATCTACGTAAAGCATCTAATGTGAAAGTTCATGAACATTCACAATGACAAAAGCTCTGTCAATCATCCATAATTAAATATTGCAGTGCAATAAGAACAGTATATAGCCCACTAAAACACCTCTTCACTGAGGCCTCGTAAGTGCATGTGACCCTGACTCACTCACCAGTCACGGCTGTTTATAACAGTCCCCATTAGGAGCCAATCTCCGCTCGAGAAGCAGGCAGAGCGCTTGGGCCACTTATCGAAAGACCTCTGGAAAACTTCAGCCATTAGCATGTGTGCGCATGATGATTTGTAGTGCAGGAAGAAGAGGGAGCGTACGAGGGGAAAGGGGGAACATGGCAGACAGCTCCTTTCACAAGATTGGACTTTAAACCAGCCAATTAGTCGTTTCACACATTGGGAGCATTGTGCAGGTCACACATTAATTTGAGAAATGAGCAGGAAAAGTGGAAGCTGGTGATGTGGAGAGAGAGCGAGAAAGAAAGACTGCTGCTTTAATTATAGCAGAATTGCAATTCACAGATTTCCAACCCCTCTTTTCTATTTCTCCTCCTCTGTCACCGCATATTTCACCCAAAAAAGTGACAAGCTTTTCTTCAGCTTTGAATGTCCTTCATTGCCTCTCTGTTTGCTCTTGTTAGCAGAGCTCCAACAAGGATTTGACAGCAAGTAAATTCTCAACTTCTCCTAATTTGACAGGGAATCTGGTGATCTGTATGTAGGGATTTTGTGATGCATTTGCAACTGTATGCACAACCATTTGTGTGTTCGGGCCTGTCTCTGTATGTTCCTATATGTGTGCATGTGTGGGCATCTAATTAACTCTAAGCTGACTACTGTCATGGTGAAGCAAAACATGAGGAGTTCTCTCTGCTATACTGTTACATTAATGAGAGTAAACAGCATAGGAATAAAAACTATATTTCTCATCTAAACTCTTATTTTATTT
Organism: Tor tambroides; assembly: GCA_021397915.2. Lineage (NCBI taxonomy): Eukaryota > Metazoa > Chordata > Actinopteri > Cypriniformes > Cyprinidae > Tor > Tor tambroides. The sequence goes on along the minus strand of JAFVLL020039480.1, from coordinate 9,375 downwards.
TTTAGGTAGCTCAGGCAACACATGAAGGTACAGACAGTAGGCCTACTTTTTCACTAACTGCTCACGATCCAGTTTAATCAGGCTCTAAGTGCGCTAAAATAGCATGAAATTAATTTAAACCCTATTTAAATTAAGTCACGCAGCTCTTTTCTATGCAAATGAGGCTCATTATAGATTGCACCTTATTCACAAAATTCACCACTGATTGCCTAGCACAATTAACGTCCCAGAAACTGGGCGGTAAACTGAATTTTACTTACAAGAGACATTTGTGTAAATTTTTTAGTTATCATGGCAGCAGTAATTAAACAAACGATGATCACAGTAAAGTAAACAATATTGCAGTAGTCTGCTGAAAATCAATCACAACATGAGAACTGCCCCATGCAAATTGCATCTTGTGTAAATTTTTGGGATGTTTGCACCAATACTTCTTTTGCAAGCTTGAGTTGCATATTTAATTTTGTGCATTATTAATTTAAAGTACTAAATCAACTCAAACAGTGAAATACACAAGATCGCTGTAGTCTGCTGAGGATTGCTTGGACATGAGAACTGTCCAGTGCAAACTACAGCTGTGTCTCATTTAGAAGACTGCGTCCTCCGGAGGTCGAATCCTCTGTAGGTCGCATCCTCTGTAGGATGCGTAACGTATACGAAGTGTCCTCAACTTAGAATTAAACGAGACAGCCTTCGTAGGTCGGGCGGAAAAGGAAACCGGAAGTATCGCGTTGATTTGCTAACACATTTAGAGCATCGTTGTGCTCTCACACTACTGAAATGAAGGAAAATTATTTCTAAATTTGGAAAGTAATTTAAAAAAAAAAAATGCTTTTACTTATTTTATTTTGCTCAATGTTTGAGGAGCTGCAGTGTACATACAACAGACATCTGTTAGAGAAAAAAAGGAGGAGGATATTAAGAACAAAGTTTATCCATTTTTACTGGAGGCACTTTAAGTTAAGTTGAAAACACCACATCTGCGATTGTGTGTACATCTGCCGGCGCTGGCATTTTTCAAATTAACAACGGCTGTTTATGGCATCGCAAAGAATTGTGGGTTATCTGTAGCAGCGAAGGATACACCTGATGCATCATCCGAATTCCTGTGAAAGAAGGACGCATTCGAAGGTCGCATTCGGAGTGTCCTACTTGCTTTTCTGAAATGAGACAGCCTCAGTGACGTATGCACCCTTCAAATGAGACCTCCGGAGGACGCAGCCTTCTAAATGAGACACAGCTTATGTCTAGTGTTAAATTTTGGGGTGTTTTGCACCAATAGTTCTTTTGCATAATAAACTTGGTGATTTGCATATTTAATTTTGTGCTAAATTAATTTAGAGTACTAAAACAACTTATACAGCAACGTACCCACACTGTAAAAAATGAAAAGTTGACTTAACTTAAAATTTTAAGGCACAGTACACACAGCACAGCTTTTTTGAGTTCCCTCAACCGAAGTTACTGAGAAAAGTCATATATCTCTTTTTTTGTTCAGCTAACACAGTTTTGTTAGTTAAAAAGACTTGTAAAGCTTTTCCAATGTGTTTCAAATTATTTTATGTGAACTTTTTTTTACTTGTTTACAAATGACAAACATTAATGGATGAGTTAGCTTAATAAGTAGACAATATTGTCTTTATTTTATAAGACTAAGGTATCCAGAAAACAAACAAAAGTGGTTGAACATACTCTAGGCCTCAAAACTAGACACTGACCTCAAGAACGGTGGCAATCAACAAATGTTAAAAAGATGAGACATTTACATCACAGTAAAACAAATAACTAACAATAATGATAAAACAACAACAAAAAAGTTTAAATGAAATCAGCAAACAGCAGAACAACAATCCTATAACAGTAACTGCATAATTTATTCATGCTGCAATGCATGCTGGGAACTCACAAAGCCTTAACATTTCAACAACATGAAATTCTTTGTTCAGACAACTGTGTTTGACTAGTTGGAACAACATTTGGGGTAATTTTGTTGGTCGGACAAGGGTTTTTATGTAGTTTCAAGAAAATAGCATTTTTTAGTTTATGAGACTCAAAAGGTTTTGTAAACTGGTAAATGTGCAGTTGCATTTTTTACAGTGCAAGATCACAGTAGACTGCAGAGAATCGCCTCGTGCAAATTGCTTCAAGAGTTAAATTTTGGGGTGTTTTGCACCAATACTTATTTTGCATATTGAATTTGGTGATTTGTATATTTAATTATTTACACAATTAAGTTTAATTACTAATACAACTTAAACAGCAAAGCACACAAGACTGCAATAGTCTGCTGAGAATAACCTGCAACATGAGAACTGCCTCGTGCAAACTGCATGAAGTACAAAATTGTGGGGTGTTTTGCACCAATACTTCATTTGCATACTGAATTTGGTGATTTGCATACTAAATCAAGTGTTTAACTAATTTCAATTACCAAAACAACTCACACATTGGATTCAAATAAACAATGCTATCAGTAGGTCCGCTTCGTTCTTTGCAAATTCCCCAGCTATCAGCTCCTGTTGCACCCGGAAAAATACAATGTACAGTGCTACAAGACAAATGATTGTTCTTACAGTGCATTTATCTGCAAATTCGTGGCAGTGTGGCTCCACTGAGGACCTGGAGAAAGTTTACATTGCGGGAGAACGAAGCATATATTCCAGCAGAATCAATCTAATCAATCCACCGGACCACAATGGCTCTCTGGCAGGGGAGAGTAGAGGAAATATAGATTGTTCAATTATGTTGTCAGATATGAGAGCAGAGAAAACAAATAACCCGAATCCATAAGTGCCTGAAAACTTTAGCTGGGTAATACATGTACTCATTTAAGAGCATTCGGCCATTATCTTGTGTGACTTGCATGGTAAACACAACACCAGATGTATCAAAAACCTATTAAGGCTTAAGAAGGGCTCTGTGAGGGGAATATTTACATCAGTATTTACATTTAAAAAGGCATGCTGAGCATGAAAACACAGCGCTGTCATATCTAAGGCTCACCGGCCCATCGCATTTCCAGGAATAGACTGACTTGAGGGCCGCACTTAAGCACACACTTCTAGGTTAGATGTCTTGGCATCTTTGAAAGCTTGGTGTCACCGTCACTATAGACTCATTCAAATACAGAAATGTGTATTTGAGAACAACCATCTATCAGAAAAATGAGCTTTGCAAGATATGTTTTGAGGCCAGACACTACATATTGATCTGACATCTTGCTTTGAAGGCCTCGTTTTGAAAAGACGAGACCTCTGCTCTCTTTTAGAGTTATAAGAAATACAAGAGCTATTCACTGCAACAGTGTGAGAAGGAAAAGCACACCTAAGTGATTGACAGCGATAGCTTTGGCCAATAAAGGTAATGACATCTTCCTCAGTGGCTTAGTGCTTTTGCAGCAGCACTGAATACTTATCAGTCTACGGGATCAGCAGGAAGTAACAGAAAGCCAGGCTTATCTGTGTTTTGGTCTGGAGCTTTGGGGGAAGGGCTGAGGAGGCCATGAGGAGGAGGTTTGGAGTTAGTCGTCCTGTTTGGGCTGAAAAAATGCCACACGGCGCCAGGCTTGTAGAGTAAATGAATACTAGTAATGGCATTACATAACTAACATGCAGTTGCATAAAAAAGACATAATCCGATCACTGATATATATATATATATTTTTTTTTTGTAAAAATGGGAATTATTTGCAGATTATTTTTTTCTTAAGTTAATGAAAGTGGATCCTTGCTTATGTGATACAGGCTACACACTATTTACGGAACTTCTTTGTTCTGTATGACACTTCCATCAAAAACAATTTGTTAATCAAGTACAATGCAATGGATAATCAAGAGTTCATCTAATCTCTTAATTACTACACCTCAGTACTTAAAATACAACCGTGTACAGTTGCTATTTAACTAGGTTTCTTTAAAAAGCACATCTTGATCGCCACTGACTACAATACTTTGTCTACACTGCAACAAAAGTAGATGACAAACTTTACAATTAATATAAATTTTAAGTTAAAATTAACTTTGCATGGGTTATTTTAAATCGTAACAATATTTTAGATTTCTATAAAAAGAAATGAATACTTTTATCCAGCAAAAATTGATCAAAAGTGACAGTGAAGACATTTATAATGTTACAAAAGATTTTTATTTCAAATGATGTTGTGCTGAACTTTCTATTCATCAAAGAATCCAAAGGCAAAATGTATTCACAAAATTATTAAGCAGCACAAACATTTTCAACATTTGTAAAGAAAGAAAAGTTTATTAAACACCAAATCAGCATATAAGAGTAATGCTGCTGAAAATTCAGCTTTGCCATCACAGGAAGAAATTATATTTAAAATACTGTATTTACTGTATTTTTGACCAAATAAATGCAGCCTTGGTGAGCATAAGAGACTTCTTAAAAATATAAATAAATAAAATAAAAAATGACCTTATGAAAAGTCAAATTTTTAACATGATGTAATGTAATATCACATGAACACATGACTTGGCTTGATTCAGATGTGCTCAAACCAATGATTTAGTTCCTAACCCAACTCAATATTTAAGGCCACTATTTAAAAAAAAAAAAAAAAGTTTCGATTTTGTTAAAACTTAGCAATTATTTGCCAATTGCCTTGACATGACAGAGGATCTGTGAACCGAAGAAACGTCTTGAGAAATGGTGGAGTGAGAGACAAACAGGACGTACTGATGCTATGCAAATGAGCAATTAGAAAACTGGGCCAAAAACTGCACATGAGGCAGATCCTCAAGTTGGAAAGACCAATGACCTTCTTTCTTTCAGACTACTCAAAAAGCACTATGTGATCTGATGTGACATCTCTCTGCACAAACATGACAAGCTCAATTACAGGAAATTGAGGATAACAGAAATTGCTGAGAGTCAGTTAGAGAAAAGCCAAGACATGCAGACGTACAGATGAGGGCTGCACTGCTTAGTGACTAATCGAATGACTTCTGAAGGCTTTCTGGCTGAACGAAAAAACAATCTCTCAGGCCGAAAAGATCATGGGACCAATAAATAGTCTGATAGCATGTGGTTTTGCTCTTCCAGTTGTTCTTATGTGTTACATTTATTTGAGGGACGTTTCTTTGAACATTCATCCCACATATGTGACCAATGACAGGCCGGGATATCTGTGTGCTTACAAAAATAAAGCCCAGCAGTGTGTGTCTCAGGCGCAAGTGTCAATCAGAAGATTTATTAAGGAGGAACATGGATAAACACACTCTGTACCTTCATCTAAAATTGATGATGTCATCTATCTTCAGATGAAAACATTTTCTAATAAACCAATCTACAAGTAAACAGCATGTTTCAGGTATCAAATGAACACACTATTACATTGAAGTGTATAAATTACTCATGTGTAAGCAAATTATGTGCAGACACTGTGTGGCGTCAACGGAAAGAGCAAAAAGAGGGGGAAATCAGATTAATCCTCAGCCTATTCAATTGCACGACAACTCCCGATTTCCATCAATAGGTATTTTAACACGTGCAGAATGGGACTTAATGGAGGTAAAGTCTGGGCGCCTTGCCATTCACATATTTACAATTACATATTACGGTGCTGGTCAGAGGTGCAGACGACCCATGTTAGTAGACATCCAGTGTTACAAAATTCACACGGTCCAGAATTCACCATAGTTTAAGATGGTAAAATTAAATTAAATACAAATACAAAAAACCCCCTCATAATTCTCAATTCACAATTCTGACCTTTTTCTTGCAGTTCTATAAAGAAAAGTCAGAATTGTGAAATAACCTTTTTCATTTTTATTATGGCAGAAAGACAATACAATTGTGAGTTGTACAAGTAAGGTTTAAACTCTTTTTAACTGACTAATGAAAATCTGGTTAGAATTGTGTCCAAGATTATTGAACACACCCAGAATCTCCTAATTAATATTGCTCATCTTCATGAGGCTTAATGAAAACTACCATGATCTGTTTAGATCATATCTGTACCATAAAATGACTTTGTGACTCTATGGAAATCTCCTTGTGAAGACCTAAAGCTTCAGAAAGTCCTCTAGAATCTGATAAATGCATGATAGACACTACCCATTAAACCAGTTATAATCGTATCATTGCAAGGCAGAGACGAGCAACTGTTAATGAGCAGCTGAAATGTTTAAACTTTAATGTTTTCATTCATTTATGCAGATTGTCAAATTAGCACTCAAGAGTGTGAATTTCATTTTAGGCTTTTCAGAAGCCTCCCACTGTGAATATACATAAAATTTTATAATAATACTCTAACTTCCATTCATATAGTTTATGAGCCCATAACTGATACCACAGAGTTCTTTAAACTAGTCCAGACTAAACATGTACTGTAGTAGCACAGAGTGTGCAGATCCCAAGTTGAATCAATACAGCACAGCGGCATACGGTTTAAGCTGCAAATCCAGTTTGTCTCCCTATTTGGCTTTAATTAATGGCAGAGACATAAACGACAGTATATCCTCACACCAGACCGCCATCTGTGATAGTGGGAGGTGAGCGAATTGACAGACACATACTTTGTGTTGTATGAGTATGTATAAGCTGCTTTGCGTGTTATTCTCTGTCAGAGATACAGCTCCAAAGCAACTGAGTAAGACCAAGAAAACCACAAGCATAAATAAAGTAAAGATCTGCGGGGAGGAGATGGTGGGGGGCACCCAGCTGAGGGATGAACTCTACCTCAGTGCTTCTCAACAGATTTTACACCAGCCATTAAGTGACCAACACCATGCACTTAAAAAAAAAACTTAACATCACTAAATCAACCTAAATACATTAGATTACACAGACAAAACTTAACAAAAATATACTAAAAAATCAATCACTGCTATTTAATAATATTATACACATGAATACAGTGAACTAATCAGGTTCACAACTAAGACTTGCTATGCTATGGATCCTCTGCTTAATCCACAAATGACTGTTCATACTCATTAACCTTTAAAGATTCTAATTCAGGAAGTCTGTTCTCATCTTTGTAATGCCATAATTAATCTCAGTCACATGTAGGTATTCTACCTCTTAATGTAGTCACACCTTCTGGTCATATTCACTGTGGTAAGATTATACATCAAACACAATAATTAAAATCTGGAATGCTCATTTTCAGTTCTTTAATAGATAAGATAGAGCAAAAGGTTGAGAAATCCATCTGTGATTTAACAAAGACAGTTTGCATGAGATTTTTCGCAGAGATTCCTATTATAGGCATTACGTGGCACACAGAAATTGAACTCAAAACTTTCATGCCATAATTAATCTTCCTGTTTGAATCAAGCAACAGGCCAGATGTCGGAAAAACTTTCATATTTGCCTAACCAACAGTGAGAATAGATATGTAGCCAAACTACAAGATTGAAAATATATTAGTGGAAAAAGAAAAACTGAATATATAAGCCAGTTTTCAAAAACATTGATTAGGTGAACAACATAGGTGTGTATTCCTTATTATTTAATGCTAAATCAGAACAGAATCCTCAAAGAGAGCTCTTATAAAGTAAATGGGCCTGGTAGATGTAGAGAAAGAAGGAGAAGAAAAGTGTTTTTAGGTCAAAATGGTAACACACCCCCCTGAACAGAACATGAGAATGTATAATCAAACCCATGTATCTTGGCAGCCGTCTCGTGAACGACTTTCCTCCTGTAGATTAACATATGGGCCAAATAAGTGCGCTATAGAGTACTATCCCACAAGCTTGTTCCCTCCCCTCAATGCACGGAGACTCAGAATTGCTTCCATAAGATCTCTTTCCAGAGATAATAATCCAAGTATAAATCATTATATTTAATTATGAGCATGAAGATGGGATAATTGCTCAGACTGAATGCCCTGGTGTTAAAGTAACACAAAAGTCAAGAACTAATGTGACAAACTGAAAAATATAAGCATGCATATTTTATGGATATTATATATTATATGGATATAAATAAAACAAAATGGAGTCATGCAAATGCTGAAAATAAGAGGGTTTTTTTTAGAGCTGAGTCTTCTTCACATGCTAACAGTGACATAATGATTTGATAATTACCTTGACTGTAAACTAATCTTGCAACCCACGTACCATCAGTTTGGGCTGGGTGGCACAACCCATGAGTTATGCAGAAATAGATAGTGAGTGCCAGAAGCATGACAGTTCCTAGAGCCTATTAGTAGATCCTCTGCCACTCACTAAAATAAAAGCTGAGGTAATATTGCATCATACAAAGCTAGATTACAATGACACAATCATTAATAACATGCAGTGCTGGAACAGGACTATTATCTATCCAAGTAGGAGGCTCTCTATTTGAATATTCTTAGCTCAGAAAACGTGTGTAAAAAAACTGTTTTGTGCTATATCAGTACAAATTACAGTTTGTAAAAAAAAAAAGTGTTAAATGATTGCAAGTTTTTATACACTTCCAGAGCTGAATTCTTCTTACCAGGGTGGGCAGTTAGTAGAGAGTGAGAGGCTTGCTGAATGAATGCAGTTCTGAAGAGAAAAAGAGGGGCAGCCCTTTTGGAAGCTTTGGGGGGGTGGGGGGTCATGGTTACACCAATCAAAATGAGCCTCATCCGGCAGCGCGAGATTTGATTTCTTAAAGGAGTAGATTTTTTTCCGGTCCAAAGGAGAAGGAAAAGGGAAAAAATAAAGGCATTACTCAGTTTGAAAGGAGGGGTGGGAAAATGTTTGCTTGCATCTGGAAACACCAACCCTACTGAAGGAGCCCAATGGCAAGATCGCAAATATCCTTGCTTTGATCACTCAAACACACATGCACACGCACACATGCCATTAACCAGACATACATTTTCTTATCAGTTCCAGCTGATTTATTTGTGTCAGATACAGACTTCAGCATGACGACATGTAACTCATTTCCTTTGCTACAAAACGCAGATGGTCCATTTTGAGAGTATATTGCACAAAATAATGAAAAACAAATGTGCCATTATGATGGAAAAAAAAAAGCAAAAAAAAAAGCAAAACAAAATCCAGTTTTACACCTGCTATTTGGGACCCATTCACACAGATATACATAAACTCCTAGCTTTACTATATTACAGAACATATACAGTCTTCAATCTAGTACCAGAAATGAGGCTCATGTGTTCCCCCAATTCCATTGTACACTTCCCTATAGAAACGCTTCAGATCTACAGCTGTACATTTGCCTTGAGTAAAATAATAACCAGGCATTTAAATGCAAGTCGACTTGTCAGTTTAATTCTTGCATGCTTTTACAAATGAAACCAGGTTGAAGTGCCTGAAGAAACCTCACTTAAAGCACAGTAAGAACATTCCCTTTAACTGTACAAAAATATGCCAGAAAATATTTTCCTTTTTTTTTTTTTTTTTTTTTAAAAAGATG
>JAFVLL020039479.1:0-10503 GCA_021397915.2 Tor tambroides | reverse complement strand
TAATAATACTGTAAACCTTTTTACAGTATTTTACTGGCATCCAGCTGCCAGTAAGTTACTGTAAAATTTACAGTAATCTTTTTACAGTGTACCTATACTTATACAATTCACTTTCCAGCTGAAATGGACAGTACTGACATTAAAATACCAAAAATGTTTATTCTTTTTCATACAAATTCAGGCAGATTTTCAATTAATAAAGACCTATTTTTGTGTGGTTTCTTGCACAGAACAATGTTATAAACTCAAAACACTTTTCTTTGGCTTTTCTAACGTAAGTAAACTTGCTTGGTAGCTCACCTGGTACAGCACTGCACTTGTGATGCAGAGCACTCTGTTATGAGTCCCTAGGCACAAGTCATGACGCTCGATAAAAGAACTGTAAAAGCAAGCTAAAATGTCATGGTTGCTTCAGTAAATGCATTTTTGTCTCAAGTTTGCTTTTGTTAAAGTGCCCCTATTATGGATTTTTGAAAATTACCTTTCATGCAGTGTGTAACACAGTGAATGAAAACATCCTGCAAAGTTTTAAATCTGAAAGTGCACCGTGTATAAAGTTATTGTCTCTCAAAAGAAAGAGTCGACTCTGAATTATTGAAACAAGTCATTTTTAAAACGAGTCCCAAGCCGTTTCATGTTGATGTCAAAATGAAACATTAGCATACTGCCCGCCCACTTGTTGTGCGTGCAGACCTGAGAAAACTTGATTTTCGCGTTGGTCTGCATGAAAATGCAAATTCATTCTTTGCCACTAGGTGCCACTTTTGGAGCGTTAAAAGCTCACAAACACTGCTCGAAAAATCGACCAATGAAATCGACCAATCACCGCAGATTAGCGTCAAGCAAAGGAGGGGTTTGGAAAAATGAATCGTTGAACGAATCGTTTGGGAGTAAAATAAGGTAAAAATAAATGCATATTATAAGAAAATGAAAGTGTTTTTTGACCTTGCATGCATGTCAACCTGTTGTTGGGGACACCCAAAACCAACATATGAACCTTTCATAACCCATAATAGGGGCACTTTAATACCATTGGTTAGTGGTTATCAGTATTTTTTTGTTTTTGAACAGCCGTTTAAGAGATTTTAAAAAAAAATCTACATCTACACTGAATGAAGTTTATTACTTGCAAGGCTCACTGGACCTGACCTCTTCTCAAAAGCACTGCTGATTTGTTACATATCAACAGGTTTAGCTGTAGTGGTCAGTGTAGCAATCATTAACTTGATATAGTGGCCATGAATCAACTTTTAGGCCAGGTTATGTAATTAACACCTTCACATTTTCACATATTTGAGCTCCATTATCTCAGTTTTCCAGGAAATACCAGCTTGAGGCCATTGTCCCTCATCTCCCGCCGGCACCCTGCATTTGCAAAAGAGGAAACTAGTTGAAGACGGAGGCTTTATTGCCTGTCCTTTCTTTTGTTTGTGAACAAAACCGTAATTGCCGTTAACTAAGACAACACCTTGAATGTTATCACATCAGGGTAATTCTATGAACAATCACAGGGTCTAATAACCTGCAAAGAATATACACATGATGAAGTAAATAATATCACTGTTTGTTAATCCTTCTTATCTAGCCTATTAGTCAGTTCAGAGTACTGTGCTATTTGTCTAGAGCTAACTATAAAAAAAGACATAAAAAAGTGTGAATCTGATGTAAGACCGGCTTGCAGTGTTTCACCCCCTAGCAGTGTGTAGACACAACATCTCTGCTGTAGTTAAAAATAGGATGTACATGAAGTACATATTTAGTATTAAATTTTTTTTTGTGTAATTTCATAACACTAGGGGTTGTTAAAGCTTGCTGCAGATCGGAAATACTTCAGAAATTGCCCTTAGATAAATATATGAAAACTTGTAAAGAACTAGATCCATATTTAGATATTTTTATGGGTCCTTTTATAACATCCTGGATTGGAAAATGTTTAAATGTTTCTTCAGGCATGGTGTTTTGAATCTGGATTTGTGTATATTATGTGTGTGTGTGTGTGTGTGTGTGTGTGTGTGTGTGTGTGTATTTATACACACACACACACACACACACACACATATATATATATATATATATATATATATATATATATATACACATGCATACATACATATACACATAGAATATATATACTGCTTTTTAAAAGTTTGGGATAAGTAATTTTTTATTTATTTATTTATTTTTTAAAGAATTTAAAGAAATGTTCAGAAGGATGTGTTAAATTTATAAAAAGTCATACTGAAATGGCGATGTGTTGATTTTTTTTATTTTTAGAATTGTATAATTTATATATTTATAAATGTAAAAAGTCCACAAGTACACAACAATACCATTGCTAAAACAATTAAAAAAAATAATTTATATTTATATTTATATTCACCATTGTTGTGCGTCTCTGTGTAGTGCTGTCTCGGAGACAGTCTGTACCTGTTTCGTTCAGGCCCCACCCTCCTTCCTCTCACCATGGCAACCAAGAAAAACAGAATGGGTACCTGTCGCTTGGCAACATGGCCTGGTATCTCCAAGCCACAAGCTGCTGGAACAGAGAGCAGATTAACAGAGAAAGTGTGATAGCTGCCAACAAACAGCGACAGTAACACTCAATGCATGTGGGTGTCTGTGTGTGAACATGTGGGTATGCGAGATACTCAGGCACAAACACACAGCCGCACTTACACGCGCTGTTAAGTACCAGCAATCACTTGTGTGTAAAGTGAATTTGCACTTTTTTGAAATATATACCTCAGCTGAACCCTTCAGCCTGTCTCTAAGCGGTGCTTTCCAGTCGCTATGATCAGATTCATACTAAATGCATTAGTTTCCATTTCAAGCTTGAGGTGACTGGAGCTTGACATGCGGCTAGTGTTTGATTTATGGGCCTTCGGTCTGAATGAACATAGTGTCCGGTGTGTATGCGGACGGGACGTTTGATTATACCTGCTGGACCTGTGTAGATGTTTTACAAGTAAAATGCACTGAGTGAATGCCTGATTGAACTAGTTTGCAGCTGTTATCTATTTTAGGAATATGAGCTTACAGTAGAACTTATTTTTAGTAACTATTTGTTTCCTCAAGTAAAATGATCTGATCTTAAAATAGAATTTTCATTCCAGCATCAGGTGAACACAAACCCTCAGACAATCACCATCGACTCTCCCCAACCCTTTTCAAATTAGTTTCAGAATGACTGATTGTTTTCTGCTTTTTCCTAAATACACCAAATGATGTGCTGTCGCCCCCGGTCCTTATATAGTTCATATTTCATGCACTTGATTGATGTCATTTCACAATGTTATTCTTCTAGTGATGACAAATCTTTGCTACTGACTTAAGAAGTTTGATTTACACAAGCCTGAATTTTCAATATTAAATAGGCCTCTTTTATACTGGTTGCATAAGGCTACTAGTTGCTCATTGGGCACAGGATAGTGTTATCATCTATTTATGATCTGTGGGGGGTTGTGTTTGTTTAGATAGCCTTTAACCTTTGGATAAAAGGTTTAAACAGTTCTTCAAGTCACTGAAATACACAGTGACTATGTGTTGATACAAGATCAGGAGGTATGGCAAATATTACTTATTATAGTCTTTTTGATCAGATAAGGTGAGCGGAAAGAGAGACTTTAAATTTTTTTCACATCAAACATTACATTTTTTATGTCTAATAAATTTTAAACTCACTGGCAAAGAAAGACACACTTCAATAATTTACACTATTGGTCAAAAGTTTGGTGTTTTTGAAAGAAGGCTCTTATTCTCACAAAGGCTGCATTTATTTGATCAAAATAAAGTAAAACAGTAATCAAAGTTTATTACAATTAAGACAACCGTTTACTATTTAAATATTTTATTTATTTATTTATTTTATTCCTGTGATAAAGCTGAATTTTCAGCGGCCTTTATTCCAGTCTTAAGTGTCACATGATCCTTCGGAAATCATTCTAAAATGATGATTTTTTTATTCAATAAACATTTCTTATTATTTTCAGTGTTAAAAATAGTTGCTTTTGTGGAAAAAAAAAAGTTCAAAAGAATGAAATAGAAATCTTTATTATGAACATTATGTCTTTACTGTCCCTTTTGATCAGTTTGAATGAAAATATTCATTTCTTTCAAAGAATCTTCACGATACAACATGAGAAAAGCATTGCTGCTTCAAGATATTGCTTAATATCACCCAAAATTGATGACTATTGAACTAATGAGCTAAAATTGTCACTGATACATATACTTTATTTATATGGTGTGGCATGTTTTTCCTGGTTACATTTATGAGCCATAGACTACTATAATACTTGGAAATATATCAAAACAATATATCTCAAATATATCAAAACTCTAAAGCAAACAGGCAGGAAGGATTTGTCACCTCAGTGCAATCACACCTCTAATCCCTCAATCTTGAGGGCTATAACAGTGATATCATCAGCTGACAATCTTTTATTGACATACTCTTCCAAACAATTGCTTTCAGATGCTGGACATGATGCGTTTGTCTAGATCTACATTACCAATTAGGTTGCATTTAATATTTATATAGACAGTATAGCTTCCTATTCAAATAAAACTTACAGGTAATTAAAACTTACAGGTCTATATAATATTGAAATTATATAGATATACCTGAAAATGTTTGTGTGTGCATGCATTGAACTAGAATATCGTTTTTATGACAGTGAGAAAGAGAGAAATACATGCATATGCTTTTGTGTATCTGCTTAATGCATATATGAAATAACTTTCTAAATTCTTTATGTAATTTAGTGGCCTGCATGATGCAAACATGCTGCTGTTTGTATGTAGTTACAGAGAAAGCTCCATGCATGTTCATACACACACACACACACACACACACACACGCATGCTGAAATGAAGACTTCTCCCACACGGTCCTCTCTCTATTTTCCTTTCATCTCCAATCACATCCTTAACGTCCTGCCAAGCCTTGTCATTTCCATACTGGCTTCCTGTCAACATGTGTCATTCTTAGTCTTCCCCCACCATGCCATCTGCCAGACATAGTTCCCCATCCTAAGCAAAACTGGCGCCTGTTGAAGAAAGATGCCCTGAACATTTCCTGTCATGCTTCCCAGCCTGTGAGTCTGCATACTGCCATTAAAGAATGTGTATTGCCCCTCAACATGGCACAGATCTGTAGCTATTTCCTGTTGCATCTGCACTTAAAGGTGTTGAAATGATACTGTCCCAGTTTAATGTGGAGAGACCATTGTAAGTAACCTATTTAAACACCACATAGCAACACCCTGGCAAACACACAGAACACCCCAGCATTGTGTCGGCATGTTTTGTGCAGGAAATCCAGTTCATTCACACAAAAGAGCTCTGTGCATAGCTAATGTGAAGTTAGATTGAAGAAAAAGAGATTATCCTTTTTGAAGTGCATTTCAACTTCTGCTGCTCTCTGAAGACATGATAGGGTCTTGTTAAAGCAAGAAGGCGGCAAACAAAAGGGATGATGGGAGATAATGTTTTGGCGCTGCATGCTTTCTTCAGGCCGTCACAGCGTTTGTGTCTTAAATATATCTTTTGGTTTTCCCTTATTCTTTTCTTGTTTTATTATAGCTTTCTCGTCTGCTGTGTCCCAGATGAGAGAGGACCAGATTTTTTGGCTTAATTACATTGTGTCTATAATAAAGTGAATGCTCTAAGGTCTTTGTGTGGCATACTAAAGTGTTCTCCTGCTTATTTGTGAGGAGTTTTGTCTGTGTGTCTCCCTCTCAAGAGTCCTCTTTCCTCTTTTGCTTTTCACACTCTCCCTCTCTCAAACACTTTTCAGTTCGCTCTCACACACCCTCGCACAGCTCGACTTGGCTTCTTCCAGAAATGAGCACACTCTACCCATCCTGGGCTGCATTTAGACCCTGTTCACAAACTGTCGTCTTCTCTTTTAAGGGCCTGATGTTGTAACATCATTTGCTTAATTCTTGATTGCTGATTTTTTGTTTTGATCACATATTCAGGCTAACAAGATAACACATTTGGTAAGTTAAGGTTTCATTTGTTAACATTATTTAACTACATTAGTTGAACTAACAATGAGCAATAATTTTTAGATTTTTAATAATGTAAATTTTAACATTTAGTAATAGATTTAAAAGAATTTGTTATCTGTTACCATTAATAACGACCAATATGATGTAAAATAAAAATGTAAAAATATATTGCTAATTGATAGTTGATTTTAGCTAATGCATTATCAACATTAACAAATGATACCTTATTATAAAGTGTTACCAATTATAATAAAAAATAAGTTATAAAGAATTAAATCACTAGCTTAAAAAAAAACATTTCTCCACTGTAAAAAAAAAAAGACCTTATTCAAAAACGTAAGGCAACCTATCGCAGTCAACTTGCTAGCAACTGACAACTTAAAAGCTTTAGTTCATCTAATGAATAAAAATCAGTCTATTTTTAAAAGATCTGTCACATCAGCTAAAGTTTATTTAGCATTTAGCAGTGCTAATCCTCTTTAGCAATCCTCTTATGTTTCATTTTCATAGCTTACTACATTAAATGGGCAGAATCTAACTCTTAAACTAAAGGCAATCATTTATGCTGATGGACAAATATTAAATCCAGAAGTTGCAATGAGATGCATATATACCTCAACACATGATTCTCAAACATGATGATGATTAATACATTTTATTTCAGTAAAAATATGAACTCTGATCCATATGACAGCTAACTGACAGTGACAGCAGCAGCAGCATAAATTAAGCCAGTAAAATGTAAAACAGTGATAATATTTGAATAATAATTACTACAAAATGTTTTAAAGCTTCAATGCATAAATGTTTACAGCATTATACTAATCATTCCAGACAAGTAGCAATGAATTTTGTGAACAAGGAGTGATCTGTAATAATTAGAAAGAGGGTGTGTTTAGACTGCAAATTAATGATAATGACTAAATTCAAATACTCAAATGTTCTGTTTAGCATCTGGTTAAACTCGATTGCAGGTGGTTAATGAGTAAGACTGAGGTCAACTGTTTAGTGAATACGCCACTGAATATTGCTTGCATTGGCGTGGCTAATGACATTTATGAATAATGGAAAGTCTTTACTGTCCTATTGCTTTAAGGATGGCAGAATTGAGTTCATTTGTATTAAATTATTAGTCAGTCTGATGATTAATGTTCTGTTCTCTCTCACACACAACCCTTACTTACACGCTCATCCTTTAACACCATAGTTTATTCTCTTCTCACATTTGCTCACTCACAAACTCACAGACTGTGCTTTCTCTCTCTCTCTCTCTCTCTCTCTCTCTCTCTTTCTGTCATGTGGGTGTGCTTATTTTTATGTCCACTGTATCAGTGCAGCTCTCTCTCTCTCTAGCTCACTCTCTAGACTATAATCAGCAGTGTGTGGGGGCCGTCCCCATAGTTCTCCCAGGGCTCTAGAGGCCAGTGACAGAGCTTTGTGTTTTAGAAAGAAAGAGAAGGAACAAGAGAGAGACCTGGGCATTCAGCTTGGTAATTATGTTGCCAAAGTGCCACGCAACTTGCTGTGGTACAGCGCTAATAAATTGCCTGCTGTCTGCATTTTACTTTTTTCCACGCTCTGTTTTTAGAAAGAGACGAGGTGGAAAAATGGGAAAACAACAAGTTGTCTGTGTCTCTATGTCCTTTTTGTTTTCTGTTGTTATGGCCCATCAGTGTTTTGATATCATAGAAATGCAGTAACATATAGAAGTCCATCTCACCTGCCTAAACTATCAGATTTGGCAACACAACACTCCATTCATGTTATATCTCGCCCTTGGCACAAAAGTTTCCTTCAAAGGCACTTTGATTCTCAGACTGAGTCGATCTTGGACCTGGAGGCACAAACTACAACGGCCCTGAAGGCAACAACACAATGGCATTTTGGTTTAAAAACAAAACACAACAGCAACAACTTTGTTTTGTTCTTTTTTAGTATTGCTTTCTGAAATGTGCCGAAATTAAAGCAGATTATTTAAATGTTTCTTGAAAGAAGCCTCTTGTGCTCACCAAGACTGATTTATTTGATGAAAAATAAAAACATAGTGAAATATTATTACAATTTAAACCAACTCTTTTTATTTAAAAATGTATATTTATTCCTATGATGGTAAAGCTGAATTTCCAGTAGTTCCAAAGAACAGCATTTATTTTAAATAGAGCTTTTTGTAACATTATAAATGTTAAGTCAAGTCAAAATTATTTGCATATGTATTTGCAATACACATTGTTTCAAAGCAGCTTTACATAATATATATATATATATATATATATATATATGTGTGTGTGTGTGTGTGTGTGTGTGTGTGATTGCTATTATAAAATATACATAGTATAGTATTATTTTTTGTATTCCGTATATAATATTGAGCTATCAATATATACAGTATATGCAAAGACTTCCACATATGTGGATTATGTGTGCATGTGTATGTATACATTTAAGATGTATCTTTCAGAGAGGTTTTGTTAACACACACAGACTCATGTTTTATTTATATAATGAATAACATATTACAGACTACACAAAAATAATAGGGTTAGTAAATTATATGCCCTGTCCTCCAGCCAGTGATAGGTACTGTAGAAACCATTCTGGCTGAAAAACTGTCGAATGCTTCATGCAAATTCATGGAGGTGGGAAAAACAACAAAACCATTTGCGAATGAATGATAATGACAAATATACTTTGTTTGTCTCGAATGTGTGCAATATGTGTGTGTGTAAACATTTGGAGTAATTTAGTTTTACACTAAAATGTGATATTCCTCTATGTCGGGCATGTGATTATTCATTGCTGGAATGAAAATGTCAACATTGCCATAAAACATAATCACTCTGATCTGCAATTTAGATCTCTTCATACATCCATTCATAATCAAGGTAGAGTGGAGTATTCACCTGTGTAGACTAATTAACTCAAAGTGCCATTTATATCCACTTACTAAACTATTATGGTCGATATGTGCTCACTGCTGTGTGTGTGTGTGTGTGTGTGTGTGTGTGTGTGTGTGTGTGTGTGTGTGTGTATGTGTGTGGGATTTACATGTATGTGTGAGCTCTCAAATGCCCTCATAAGGATAGCGAAACCTAAAATGAGCTACAATGTGGAGAGCAGCCAACAGTCCACACAAGGAAAACAGATTAATAAAAATATTCAGTAATGTCTTAATGAAAATGTAAAATCGCAGAAAGGATTCTGTGTGGGTTAAGGGATGGAAGATTTAATTGTCTCAATGTCAAAAACATATAAGTCAATGGAGATGTCAAAGGAAAGTCCCCACCAAGTTATCAAGCTTGTGTATGTGTGCTGAGTTTGAGTTAAGACTGATTTTCTTCAACAGAAGAAATAGACTTCAGATCTGTCCAAGTGTCGTCTATTAGGGTCTATTCTGTGTCTCTGAACAACAATTACACTTTCTGAGTAGACTAGTATTTGATGCCCTTGAACAGACTGACTACAGTAACTAACCTCATTTGCACATTAGAATGATTTCTGAAGGATCATGTGACACTGAAGACTGGAATAATGGCTATTGAAAATCCAGCTTTGCCGTCAGAGAAATAATGTACACATACACTCACATACGCACACGCGCGCACACACACACACACACACTGTATATATAGTCTATAAAATATTTTAAGTCTTATAAAAGTATTCTACATGCCAACAAAATAACCTTAAAATAACCCCAATAAAATGGCACAGTTTTTAATCTAAAAACATAATGACAAAGTTACCAATAAATTGAAATATTTTGTCAGTATTGGCCAACACAGTGGATTGGCAAATGTATCAAGGTTAAGCTTAAAAAAAGAGTATTCCAATACAGAGAATGAGATTTTTCACATTACATTAATGTGAATTTGTTTTATGCAAAATATTTATCATTTCGGTCACACTTTATTTTAAGGTCCAGTTCTCACTATGAACAAACCATTAACTACGACTTTTGCCTCAATAAACTCCTAATTCGTTGCTTATTAATAG
This sequence comes from Tor tambroides, assembly GCA_021397915.2. Taxonomy (NCBI): domain Eukaryota; kingdom Metazoa; phylum Chordata; class Actinopteri; order Cypriniformes; family Cyprinidae; genus Tor; species Tor tambroides. The sequence continues at coordinate 496 of JAFVLL020039479.1, read as the reverse complement.
TTAGTAAGGTAGTTGTTAGGATTAAGTATTGAGTAGGATTAAGGATGTAGAATATGGTCATGCAGAATATTTGCTAAATAAATACTAATCAACAGCCAATATGTTAATAATAGGCATGCTAATAAGCAACTAGTTAATAGTGAGAATTGTTCCCTATACTAAAGTGTTACTATAATTTCTTATATAGATAATTTCTAAATTATCTTTTGATATAAGGAATAAATATGACTGGACATTTCCCTTGTGAGATTCCTCATCAAAAACAGTGAGTGAAATGTGATAGTCAGTAGCAGTCTTAACATGGTAAATGGTATCCTATTCCAAACACCAGTAACCTTACAGCTGCTTGTACATGCATTGCGCAACATCATGAAGGCCTGGTGTCAATTAGATATTGTGACGAGTCGGCTGCCTCCCCCCTTTCATATCATCACCACCCCGTCCCTTATTCGCCGCGCTTCACCAGGCTCCCGACGGGAGTGGGCGTGTGAGAGGA
>JAFVLL020039478.1:0-10794 GCA_021397915.2 Tor tambroides | reverse complement strand
CAGAATTCTGAGATAAAAATGTAGAATTGTGAGAAAAAGACAATTCTGATATTTAGAATTGTGAGAAATAGAATTGTGAGATATAAATTTAGAACTGTGGACAAAAAAAAAAGAATTGTGAGATGTAAGTGTAAAATTGTGAGGAAAAAAAGACTTAAATTTAGAAATGTGAAAAAAGACAGAATTCTGAAATAAAAATGTAGAATTGTGAGAAAAAGACAATTCTGATATTCAGAATTGTGAGAAATAGAATTTTGAGATATAAATTTAGAACTGTGAGAAAAAAGACAGAAATCTGAGATATAAATTTAGAATTGTGAGAAAAAAACAGAATTCTAATATATAAATACTGCACTGTCGGAAAAAATAAATTGTGAGATGGAAGTGTAAAATGATAGGGAAAAAAATAGGGATTATTATTATTATTATTTATACTATACTTGAGTCAAATATAAAGATAATGGCAAGAAATTCTTTCTTTCCCCGAATGACGTATTTCCCACCAAAAATGTTATAGAATATTCTAGAATGAAGATATTCACTCTCTCTTTTTTCTCGGTGTGATGATGCAGTTAATTGACCTGTGATGTAGAGCACTTCAGCGACTAGATTCTGATTTTATTGCCTTTTCCCATTCAAATTATCAGCATCTCGCTCAAGTGATTCCTGCTGGGTGAATCCCGAGAAGAGGTTCATTTTCTCTTGCATGCTGTGATCTTAAAATTAAACACATGTTCATTTACTTGACTGGTTTGCTACTGTGAGAATCTCAAGAAAAAGAACTTTTAAACTTTTCTTATGAAAAAATGTGTGTGTGTAATCATAAAACTTATTTGTAATAATTAAATATATTCTGATATATAAAATATTTTTTTTCTTTATAAAGATAGAAATAGCAAGTCCGCAATCAATTATACATTTGAAAAAAAATGTTTAAATAAATAAAAATGTTTTCAAAAATAGTTAAATATATCTAGCATTTTCAGACATCACTAATGAATATTGCTAGTTTTGATTAGTCAGTGCAAAATCTAAGATGGCGTTTCGTGATCACTTCCCGTCCAGTCGTGCAGAGCGCTCTTCACATACCGGCGAACAGAGCAATTATTTATTTCAGATTTTTATTTGATTATTGTAATCAGCTCGAGTTGTTCAAGTAGGTAGACTGTTCTGAGAAGCCCTTCAAGCGCACTCCATTGACACTCGACTAATCAGGGCCTCGCTCTCTTGTGCTCTCATCTCCGAGACGCTCACGACTCTCAGCAAATGCTAGTGTTATACGCCGTGTGTGTTAGGTGCTAATTTAGGCTCTGTTTGAAATGCATAGAAATTATTGGAGTTGGTAGGTGCTGGAAGTCTGCAGCTGTACAATAGAGTTTGAAACAGAAAGTTTTCAAATCAGAGTAAGCACATTCTCAAAAGAACCAGTCAGAGGAAGTCCAAGAGCAAATATCACCACTTCCTCCATGTCGCTGATTCTGTTAGAAAACCTAGTGAGCTGCCTACATAAGCAGCATTTTAAAGGAATAGTTCACCCAAAACTATGTAATGAATGGGTGCCATCAGAAAGAGAGTTCAAATAGCTAATAAAATCCTCAAAGTAATCAACATCCAAGATGAGTTTATTGATTTGGAGAAGTTTAGCATTGCGTCAGTTGCTCACAAGTTGATCCTCTGCAGTGAATGGGTGCCGTCAGAATGAGAGTCCAAACAACTGATAAAATCATCAACGTAATCAACATCCAAAATGAGTTTATTGATTTGGAGAAGTTTAGCATTGCGTCAGTTGCTCACAAGTAGATCCTCTGCAGTGAATGGGTGCCGTCGGAATGAGAGCCCAAACAGCTGATAAAATCATCAAAGTAATCAACATCCAAAATGAGTTTATTGATTTGGAGAAGTTTAGCATTGCGTCAGTTGCTCACAAGTATATTCTCTGCAGTGAATGGGTGCCGTCAGAATGAGAGTCCAAACAGCTGATAAAATCATCACAATAATCTACAAGTAATCCACACCACTCCAGTCCATCAATTAACATTTTGTAAAGCAAAAAACTTCATGTTTATAATACACAAATCCAACATTAATGCATTTTAACTTCAAACCTTTGTTTCTGGCTAAAATTTGAGTCCATAATCCATAATGAGGCTTCCTTCAGTGAAAAAGTCAATGTCCTGTTGTTCTCTCACACCAAAATCCACCAACATATTTTTGTGTAGAGCTGTTATGGATTGTTTATGCATATAAACGGTGCTTGATCTGTGCATATTTCTCTCCTGATTAAGATGAAGCGTCTTTTGCACTGAAGAAAGCAATATTATGGATAGAGGACTTTTTTAACCAGCAGTTTAACTGGTTAAAATGTCTTAATGATGGATTTGTTTTTTACAAACACACAGCTTTGTGCTTCACAAGACATTAATTGATGGACTCGAGTGGTGTGGATTAATTGTGGATTATTGTGATGTTTTTATCAGCTGTTTGGACTCTCATTCTGACGTCACCCATTCACTGCAGAGCATCCATTGGTGAGCGAGTGATGCAATGCTACATTTCTCCAAACCTGATGAAGAAACAAACTCTACATCTACATCTTGAATGGCCTGAGGGTGAGTACAATTTCAAGAAATTAAAATTTTTGGCTGAACCATTCCTTTAAGTCCACATGCCCCATTAAACCCCATTATGAACCATTAGAGGCTTTTCACGTGCCATTTTTCTAGAGAGAACCCGCTCTTTTCCCTCAAATAACATAAGATCACTTCACCTTTGGAAATCTTAAGAGCCCCGTGAGTGAACAGTCTTACTTCCATTCTTTGTGTAAGTCCAGATGTTTTCATCTTTGCAAATGAATGGAGGTTCAGTACGCTGTCATTAAATCAGAGAACCGCTGACTCACTGAACCCAACATAACGGATGCCAAGGTCAGTGTCAGATCCTCTTCAAATATGCCATAAGAGTGACAAGTGATGGAATATATTACAGCAGGCAACTTAAGAGCATGCTGTCAGCATTTTCCACACAGATTTGCAAGTATTATATATTATGTGAATTACAGTGCATGTTAAGTATGGCAATGAATATCATTGGAGGGGATCAGTCGATTTAAAAAATGTATTAACACAATTAATCTTAAAACTTGCTGAATTTCCTTTCTGAATGTGTCTGTCTATCACTGAAATCAAGTTTCTAAGTTGCAAATCCACCTTCAAGTATCGCACATTTCTTGAAAGGAAGATTTTCCAAGTTATTCTAAGCAGTCAAGTGTTAAACAAACGTAATCGGGTGAAACATTAATGTGTTAACTTTGGCAGCCCTAATATTAATTTGAGAAATAAATATGAGAAATAGCTTACCCAACACGTGTCAAGTGTATTCCTCCTGGGAAAGCGTCAGGCGTCTGAGAATAGAGCATTGTGGATTTAATGATTCTGTACATTGTCTGAATTTTCAGCCTTGGCAAGCAGATGTCCAAGACTGCTGTATGCGTTCGTGTTTTTGGGCCAAACAGAGACAAATTGCAGCTTGGCATGGCGTCGTGCATCTGTGATTTTGGAACAGGTGTTAACAGACCTGAAGATGCATTTTTATTCGACATCAATAGGAAAAACACAACCTGTGCAGGTTTTCTGCTGCAGACTAATGTAAATTAATGACCATGTGGTGTGAAAAACATCCTCGTTCCATTTTTCACAATGCATTTGCTAAAATACACTAGGCACGTTCTTGACTTATAGACATTGACTTGAAATGTTTCTGCATCTGTGTTATAAAATGTCAAGCTGTTTTCAAGATGAGGCAGTAAGTATTGTTTGAATGACATGAAAACTGTTCATATTTCATCATAAAAAAAATACCAAAATAAATTTAAAATAAATAAAAAAGAAAAATATAAAATTAATAATAAATAAAAATTAAATTAAATAAATTATAAATTATATATAATATAAATTAAAAATTAAATAAATATATAAGTATATTATAAATTATATTAAACAAAATAAATAATTTTCTGTGCAGTGTTTTTTAGTATCCTTGAGATACTGTTATAGTTTTTATTAATATTTTGAATGTTTTTAATTTTATATTGTCTGTTTTCATTTTAATTTTAGTTTTAAATTAAAACAAACAAAAATGAAATGAAATAGATTACAAATAAAATTCAAACATAAAAATATAAATTAAAAATGACAAGTTATTTGCTGTGCAGTCAGTAGTTTTTATTCATATTTGGATTTTTTTTTTTGTTTTTTAGATTTTCTGTTTTCATTTAAATTTTATTCATTTTTAATTTTATTCATTCATTCCATTTTAATTTATAAAATTTGTTATTTTAGTATAATTGAGAAACAATTACAGTTCATATTAATACATTAATCAGTTTTTATTTTTATATTTTCAGTTTTAATTTTAATTTTGTGTGTTTTTTTATTATGTTTTTGTCATTTACATTTTTTTCTAAATATATGTTGGTATATATTGCATTGATTTTTTTTTTTTTTTTTAGTTTTAGTTATTTTAGTATGTAAGGTTAAACTAAATTCAATGCTTGGAAACTAGGTGAAAAAAAAAAGTATTATTAAGTTAGTTTGATTTTATTTTTAGTTAACTATAATAACCCTGTCACTGTGTAAATACATTGTATTATTGTAATTGTAAAAAAAAAATAATAATAATAAATGGTAGTATTTTTTGTAATGCTTATTTTTTTTCTGGTTGTAAGTGAGAATATAATGAGAATCACTGTTAAGAATAATAGTAATTACAAAAAAAAAAAAAAAAAGATCTAGAAACATAACAGGTTATTTGGGAATGTGTTTTTTGTGAATTAAAACAATGTCATAGTGCAAGAAAATCTGAGGGCGAAATGTGACCTGGACATGTTTTGTTTTAAGATTCTCCCTCTCGTGAAAATAGTTTTTATCAAAATAAAGACGCTGCGTTGATATGCCTTGAGAATCCAAGCTCCATATCAGTCTGTATTTACTTCTCATTTCCACGTACTTACATTTTGAGAGCCGGACGAGGTTAATCCAGCTGGGTGCTTGGGAATAACCCTTACACAAGCAACCAAGCAGTTCGAGACGATTTTTCCCGTGCAAGGCTAGTTTTTGCCCTCCAAAGCCCTCAATACAATCAGCTCTGCTTCCAGCAGCAGGTCCCTGCAGAGACCCGGAGCTGCGTAGGTGAAGAAGGTTGAGAGCGAGAAAGAGGAACCACTAATAATATACTGAGGCTTAGATCACCTACGCCGAGGCACTTTTTGCTGCCTGGGCAAATGAGCATTTCATTTCACTTTCAGAAATCAGAGCTTGTCACGCTGTGTGGACGCCGCCGCCGGTGAACGCGCTGCATGCTAAACTGTCTCTCCATCCCTCCTCTGTCACACACTGTCGCATTGAAGAAAACAGGTCTATAGCACATGTGAAGATGAGACGAAAGATGCTTTTAAATATAACATGTGTCCCAAGTCAACATCAAATGTTGTTCGGCAAACCAAACTGATTGGATTGCAAAAAGTGGACATGAAATTTATATAACAGAATTAGGAATTGGCAAAGCCACTTACTTTCTTTTCAATCCAATCTCAACAGTATTTTCTTTTTTCAATAGAACTATTTCAGTACACCTAAAAAGCAAGACCAGTTTTTTTTTTTTTGTAGAATTGAAATACTACTACAGTTTGTATTAATATTTTGCATCAGATTTATTTTTAATTTTATTTTTTAATTTTTGTATTTTCCACTTTCACTGTAATGTTATTTTAAGATTTAGTCATTTTGTTGTTTGTAAAACAAGAATAAAGAATAAATAAGAATAAATATTAAAAAAGAATAGTAAAAAAGCATTTTTTTACCAAAAAGTATTTTTTTAAAGTATTTTGTAAATAGTAAAAAAGAATAAATATTAAAAATGATAAAAAATGACATTTTAGTACATCAAGTTAAAATGATAAATACTGCTTTGGAAACTAGCTGAAAAAAAAACAACAGAAAATTACATACATAATTCTATATAATGTTATTTTAAGTAAAAAGAAATTAATGGATTTAATTTAATTTTAATTTCAGTTTTAGTCAACTCTGACTCACTTTTGTTTTCCACTTGTTTCCAGCAATTATATAACATAAACAGCATCATTATAAAAACCTAGTTTGCTAAAATTATGATTTTAGCATGTTTAGCTTGTTTGTGAAATATCAAAAATGTTTCTGATCACTTTTTTATATGTAGATCAAACCTCTTAATACATTTTAAGTTTTGGAGTATCAGTATACTGTTTACAACAATTTGGGGTCAGTGAGATTTTCTTTTTAAAGAAATTATTTTTATTCAGCAAGGGTGTATTAAATTGATTAAAAGTGACAGTAAAGGCATTATAATGTTACAAAAGATTTCTATAATAAACGCTGTTCTTTTGAACCTTTTATTCAAAGAACCCTGAAAATATATTTATCACGCTAAAATGTATCAAATATATCATTTCCACAAAAATATTAGGCAGCACAACTGTTGTCATCATTGATAATAAGAAGTTGTAAAATGTTTCTTGAGCAGCAAATCAGCATATACAAATGATTTCTGAAGGATTATATGAAACTGAAGACTGGAGTAATGTTGCTGAAAATTCAGCTTTGATCACAGGAATAAATTCCATTTTAAAATATATTCAAATAGAAAACAGCTTGTTTAAATGATAATAATATTTCACAATATTCTAATCCACCCACCTCTAAACAGAATGGATGGAGGTGGTTGGCGAGAAGGGACTGAAATGTAAAAGGATTAGTGATGCAAGCTGAGAAAGAAAGTTGGCAAGTTGTTTTGATGAAAGATTATAAAGATAACCGTTTTTAATTTGAATTAGCATGCACCAATGAATCATTCACAATGAGACCAGGAGCATGCATTATGAAAGAACATAGAATCAGTTCTGATTTCATGTTGATTTTGAGCCTTCATTAAAGAGTTGAATAGACTGATTCAGTGGCATTGCATGGCTTCTTTGAGATGCATGTAAAACAAGGCAATTGATGCAGACAGCAGCTGGAGATCATGAGTTCATGGGCTGCTGTCGACAAAATGTTTTCTGCCTCCATAAGAACGCACAAAGCCATGTAACCAAGGTGACAGCATTCAGATATTATACTAATTTCATAATAAATACCACTGTATTTAGCATATTCAGTATTTATGAGCCATGCACAGACAGATTTGCTCATATGGGAAATATTGCAACCCTTGAAGACACAATTTAGCCTGAGGTAAAGCTCAATCTTTGCAGAAGAAAGAAAAATTCTGTTTGAATTTTAGGCAGTTTTTTAGAAGTTGCTTTGCATTGTATTATCAAACAGCACATCTAACTGTGCACAGATACAGATGGAAATACTATGGAAAATAAGGTTAATTTGGAATTTTTATCTTGCAATTCAGAAGTGCAACATCATTCATAAACATCATTCTGAGGGGGGGGGGGGGAAATCAAAAGGTATAAATTTTCTCTGAATTCTGCATTTATCTCACAATTCTGTGTTTATATTTTGCAATTCTAAATTTATTTCACACAATTCTGATTTTACTTCTTGCCATTCTGATCTGATTTCTCACAATTCTGAGTTTATTTTTCACAGTTCTGATTTCATTTCTCGCAATTCTGATTGAGTTTATATTTTACAATTCTGATTTCATTTCTCGCAATTCTGACTGAGTTTATATTTTACAATTCTGATTTTATTTCTTGCAATTCTGATTGAGTTTATATTTTACAATTCTGATTTTTTTTCTCGCAGTTCTGAGTTTATGTTTAACTATTCTTGTGATACTGACTTTTTTTCGCAATTCGGAGTTTCTCTCACAATTCTGTTTCTTATTGCACAATTCTGATTTTATTTAGAAATTTGATTTTTTTTTGCTTTTTTAGATATTACTCAGAAAGTCAGTTTTGTCTTTGTAAGATAAAAAATCGCAATGAACACTTTTTATTTATTTATTTATTTTTGTAATAGAAACAGAAAGATAAATAAAATAAAATAAATAAATAACTTGCGTACTATACTTACTTGCGAGTCGCTTTACATGTCAAACAGACAATCTTTTCCTGCCTAAATCGGCAGTTTTTGCCAGATTATTCTCAAAGTAGGACCATTTATCAAAACTAATCAGCAAAAAATTAATTTCTTCCTCAGTATTTGTGTCTTGCTTTCCAGTACACATATGTGACCCTGGAGCACAAAACCAGTCTTAAGTCGCTGGGGTATATTTGTAGCAATAGCCAAAAATACACTGTATGTGTCAAAATTATCTATTTTTCTTTTATGCAAAAAATCATTAGGATATTAAGTAAAGATCATGTTCCATGAAGATATTTAGTGAATTTCCTACCGTAAATATATCAAAACTTAATTTTTGATTAGTAACATGCATTGCTAAGAACTTCATTTGGACAACTTTAAAGGAGATTTTCTCAATATTTAGATTTTTTTGCACCCTCAGATTCCAGATTTTCAAATAGTTGTATCTCGGCCAAATATTGCCCTATCATAACAAACCATACATCAATGGAAAGCTTATTTATTCAGCTTTCAGGTGATGTAGAAATCTCAGTTTCAAAAAATTGACACTTAAGACTGGTTTTGTGGTCCAGGGTCACATACATGAATATTCTTAAATCAAGATACATTTACTTGAGAAGCAAAATAACACAAGATAACAAGTCTTGCTTCTGAAAAATTAATCAAAATTGACAAGAAAAAATAACTGCCAGTGTGGTCAGAAATTGAATTTATTTTTCTCACCCCACTGGCAGATATTTTTTCTAGTTATAAACATAAAGTCACACAATTTTGATAAATTTTTCAGAAAGCAAGATTTAATATTTTAAATAACCTTGCTTCAAGTAAATGCGACTTGATTTAAGAATGTTTCGATATTTGTACTGGAAAACAAGACAAAAATACTGAGGAAGTGTTTAAATGAGTGGTTCTTAGAGGGCCATATACTCAAAAATCCTCCTCTTACACGTCTCTAAGCACCTCTGTAGCATAATAATTTTTGCTTCAAAACCCATATCACCCCGGGTGGCATATCAGCTAGTCAATAAGATCCCAGACAAACATGAAGCCCTGAGCCTCGGCTCAGTAAATAAGCTGAAGTGATTCCATCATGCTAGCGTTTATTTGCGCGGGCCTCCACAACCTGCAAACGCACCAAGCTGAGGTAAAGATTCATGAAAGTAGCCTGCTTGTGGAAGCACTTCAGCGGCCGCTGCCCGGGTCAATACCATGACAACAGCTGTCGGCCGCGGCTCTGGAGGTGCCGCACATCCGCGCCGAAATAAGAGCCCTCCTGCCCTGTGAAGTGTTCGCCATCTCTCTGGGCAGATCGTGCGCTACGTGACTCTGGTTTCAAGTGGATTTTCAAAGAGAATAAAAAGAGGTTGTTCGCTCTTTATGGGCGTAATGACTCACACTGTGTTCAGAAATGAAAGTTCAGTGTCTGAGTGTTGATCGCGTTGCTGCTTGAACTGTGGCTAACAGTGCTGGGTAAAAACTTGCAAACTGTAGTCTGTTACTATGTACACATTACATGGGAATAAATATAGTTAGTAATGGAATTTATCAGTTTTAAGTAATGTATTCGGACTACTTTTGGATGACTTTTGATCTAACTCATTTATCATGGATAAAAAGGTTGTTGTGTACCATATTCATAATATATACTATATAAAAAAAAACTAGAAACAATATAGATAAAAAATCGTATACCAAACTGGGAAAGAACGGCAGGATTTTTTATTATTATTATTATTATTATTATTATTTTTTTTACTTATTTTTATATTCTATAGAACTATAAAATCTATACTAAAAATAGAAAATGTATAAAATATTACATATAATAAAAATGGAACTGCAGCGGATTCATAAGTTGATGAAAAGCTAATAATGTAAATTTAAAAATGTGAAAAACATACAAATTAATTGAATTAAAAATAAATACATTTTAAAATAATCTATCAAAATGAAACATTTGAACAGTGAAATATATAGATTTGTTTGCCTGGATTTCATCAACCAACATCAGAGAATCAATAATTATGATAAAAATTACAACATCATTACCAATTATGAATAATTTACTTCTATTGTGTGAATAATATATACACATGTAATTAATCAAAAAGTAACTGTAGTCTGATTATTTTCAAATGTAATATTTAATTTCTTACATTACAAATTGTAGTCTGTTACTAATTACAAATTACATTACAAAAATTCTTACTATCAATTTATTAATTATATTTTAAGTAACGTATATTTTAAGTGACTACTTTTTGATTAGATTGCTTTTGACTTTTACATCATTTATCACCGATTTGAATAGGATATTTGACACATTCATATCAGAAAATTTTTTTTATAACAGTTTCATCATTTATAATTTCATAATTTCTTAACTGGTGTATTTTATATTGTTTAATGCACAGGTAGTAGCTCCAAGTCAGTTTAATCACCGCTTTGTGTTGGATGGTTCTTGGCCTTCACATCGTGCATTAAAATTGTTTAATGCACAGCTACCCATGCATTGTGTGTGTGTGTGTGTGTGTGTGTGTCTGAGTCTGTATGTCTGTGTGTCTCTCTCTCTCTGTGTGTGTGTGTGTGTGTGTGTGTGTGAGTGTGTGTGTCCCTGTTTTTATATCCTGGTGGGGACTTAAACCTGAATACACACAGACTCATGGGGACTTGTGTCACGGTGGGGGCCTAAATTGAGGTCCCCACGGGTAAACAAGCTTAT
>JAFVLL020039477.1:6219-27234 GCA_021397915.2 Tor tambroides | reverse complement strand
CAGCTTGTAACACTCCAAAGAGAAAGGAAAACTTGAAATCGCATCATATGACCCCTTTAAAAACCACAAAATCTCATAAACACCAGGCTGAGAGGAGCTGACCTAGATCATCTTATAAATTTGGGCCAAAAGGTTTTATGAGGACAAAAAAACAAAAACAAAAAAAACCATGGTGAATGCAGTTTTACTATAGTAACACCATGATTATTTTTCATAATTGCTTAAATTTGCGTCTGTTTAGTATGGAAGCCCTTTTCCACCATATAAGAACAAAAAATCATGCTTTGATAAGTCATAATTATGACTAGAAACGACGAATTGACATACCAAGTTGAAATTATGACTTAGAAGGTTGAAATTGACACACTAATTCATAATTATGAGATCAAAAGTTAGAATAATGAGATAAAACATCGGAATTATGGCTTAGAAAGTCGAAATTATTAGATAAAAAGTCGAAATTATGAATTAAAAAGTCATAATTATGAGAATATATTTTTTAAAATGAAATAAAATAAAATAATTTAATAAAAATTGGCCCTTTATCTCATAATATTGACCTTTTATTGTCATAATTCCAACTTTTTCCCCTCATAGTTATGACTTTTCATGTTATAATTTCATCTTTAATGTCATAATTTCAACTTTTTACTTCATAATAATGACCTTTAATGTTATCATTTCAATTTTTCATCTCATTATTCCGACTTTTTACCTCAAAGTTATGACTTTTCATGTTATAATTCCGTCTTTAATGTCATAATTTCAATTTTTTACTTCATAATAATGACCTTTCATGTTATAATTTCAATTTTTCATCTCATAATTCCGACTTTTTCCTCATAGTTATGACTTTTCATGTTATAATTTTGTCTTTAATGTCATAATTTCGACTTTTAGCTTCATAATAATGACCTTTCATGTTATAATTTCAATTTTTCATCTCATAATTCCGACTTTTTTACCTCATAGTTATGACTTTTCATGTTATAATTTCATCTTTAATGTCATAATTTCGACTTTTAGCTTAATAATTATGACGTTTGATGTTACAATTTAAATTTTTCATCTCATAATTCCGACTTTTTACCTCAAAGTTATGACTTTTCATGTTATAAATTCAACATTTCATCTAATAATTTTGACTTATCAAAGAATGATTTTTGTTTACGTGGCGGAAATAGGCTTCCATAGTTTGGTGCTTGTTCTTTCATGATAATTAATTATAGGATGATTACACTTTCGTTAATGGAGTTCTCCGAGGACTTTTATTTTGAAAGCGGCAGTGCGTCAGCTGCGTTGTTGTGTTTCCGTGTTTCCGGTGTCGATCGCTTCATTGCTTTAGCTTCGTGTTGAGGAGAGTTTTTGAGATTTGTTTGTCGTTGAAAGGAAGATTTCAGAGCTCAAATAGAAACTCAACATTCGTCTGCTGTACAGACCTTCAAATCCTCTTCGATATGGATAAATCGCGAGTGTTTGCGTCGATGTTGGGCTTTCTGCTGATGTGTGTCGCATTCAGTGTTTCTGAGGCACCAAAAACTCAAAAACCAACAATAATGACATCTACAGCTCCTCCACTGGTTCACAAACGTATGTTTTTACCTTTTTTAACCATATCTCTCTATTTTGCAGCTTGAAAATGCTTGTAATATAAATATGTATGTTAATATGTGAATACATGGTAGTAAGTTGTCATAAATTATTATTATTATAGTATATATATATTCCTATTATTAATATTTACTTATTATAATATTTTAATAATTTATTGGATGTGTTTAATATAAAACTGTCACGAATTTTAATGTCAGTAGTGTTAGTCAATGATATAAAAACACTGAAAAGGCTTTTGGAAACAAGTAAAATTGGCCTATTTTGTTGAAGTCAATGAAGTATATTAGTATCTTTGAAGGGCCTTTTTATCAGTCAGTTGTATTACTCTGTTATCCATTAATCCAGTTTGTGATGTGATATATTTATGGCAGCACTAAATTAAGCATTAAAGGTGTGTTTTACTTTATCAGCTGTGATCATCTAAATCTTTGGCCAAATTCAGCTCTTTATTTTTTATGTCAGTGATTTGTCTGATCTGTAAGTTTTATTCTTCTTTCTCGCCCCAGCATGCAAAACAATGACTTCCTGTGAGACGTGCCTCGCCAATGTCTCGGTAAGATCACATGATGCTGATTTATTAGTTTTTATTAGCTGGGTCGTTCCTTATCTGCATTACCATCTGAACTTGTTGAAAATGAATATTGTAATATTGTAATTTAGGGAGGTTTTTATGTAAAAGTGTCAGACTGTCAGAAAGCTGCTCAGATGCTCCAATCTGATTAATTATAATTTCATTATTATTGCACTTTTTAAAAAAAAATAAGATGAATGGTTTAGTGGCACAAACCAATGATAATGGAACAAAACATCACAGAATGCATAATAATAATAATAATGATAATAATGTTTGCACTGCTGATGTACTGCTATAATTATCTCACTTCCTGGAGAATATCAATAAAAAAAGAACAAAAAAAAAAGAATGTTTTTATGAATGAATGTAACATCCTGGAGGATGTCATTAAAAATAATAATAATAATAATAAATATTGTTTGTAACATCCTAAAGGATGGCATTAATAATAATAATAATAATAAATGTTTTTTTAACATCCTGGAGGATGCCAATAATAATAATAATAATAATAATAATAATAAATATTGTTTGTAACATCCTAAACGATGGCATTAATAATAATAATAATAATAATAATAATAATAAATGTTTTTTTAACATCCTGGAGGATGCCAATAATAATAATAATAATAATAATAATAATAATAAATATTGTTTGTAACATCCTAAAGGATGGCATTAATAATAATAAATGTTTTTTTTAAACATCCTGGAGAATGTAATTAATAATAATAATAATAAAAATAATAATACGTATTTTGTAACATCCTAGAGGATGTAATTAATAATAATAATAATAATAATAATAATAATAATAATAATAATAAATATTTTTCAAACATCCTGGAGGATGTCATTAATAATAATAAAAATAATAATAATAAATATTTTTCTAACATTCTGGAGGATGTCACTAACAACAATAATAATAATAATAATAATAATAATAATTTTCTAATATTCTGGAGGATGTCACTAACATTAATAATAATAATAATAATAATAATAATAAATATTTTTCTAACGTTCTGGAGGATGTCATTAACATTATTATTAATAATAATAATAATAAATATTTTTCTAACATCCTGGAGGATGTCATTAACATTAATAATAATAATAAAGTTTTGTTCTGTCTGCCAGTGTTTGTGGTGCCAGACGAACAGCAGCTGCATGGATTATCCGGTGTCGTATGTGATTCCTCCGGCGTCGCTGTGTAAACTCTCTCAGGCGCGCTGGGGTGTTTGCTGGGGTGAGTTCACCTTCATGCCGTAAGCAGCTTTAACAGATACACAGAACTGGTTAAACACACATGCGGATCTGCTGTCGAGCCGATGGAAGTAATGCTTTCACATCATGAAGTGAGATTTGCATTCAGGCTGGAAGTCCCCCGTTCAGCTTCCTTTCAGTGACAGGAGAATAAATACGAAGTTATTTATCACGTCCCTTTAACAGTCCTGAGGACATTACATTCACTTACTATGCAGATTTATAGAATACTTGATTCTGATTGGCTGTTTGTGGGATTTAGTGGTTAAATATTAATGAATAGTGACCATCGGCCAGAACACAGTAAAACTGAGCGCTCAGCTGTGAAACCTAGTATTATTTATATACTCTTATAGTTTTTATAAATATTTTGAATTATCTATATTTTGTTTTTATTTCAGTTAAATTTCCAGAAAATGTTTTAGTAATTTTATCTTTATTATTATTTTTTTAAAATATAAAAAAAGTTTGTTTATTTCAGTTTTAGTATTATTTCAGTTAATAATTTTAGTACTTCAGCTTAAACCTATTTTAGTTAGTTGCCAAGGCAACATTTGCAATTTTCCTTTAGTTTAAGCTTTTAATCTAGTATTAATATTTTATTTCAGTTTTTTTTTTTAATTAACAGAAATGTTTGGTAATAGTTTTATTTTCTTACACAGCTCTGCTCATCTTATGTCTCTTGTTGGCCTCTAGTATAGAAAATAAAATAGTTTAAACTCAAATCAATATTGTGTAATAAGTGTGATAATGTACATTCAGACAGTCTTTGTCACAGAATAAACCTCTTCAGAGCGGTAAAAGTCCCTGTTAATGAGCAGCTGGCTGTATATGGTGTTTCTCACTTCTACAGTGAAAGTCTTGAGTGTTTCTCTGAATGTCTCTTAAAGTCAGTTTCAGGTTTACAAAACCATTTATCACTTACCTGAAGATAAGATGACGTTCAGTCAGAGTTATTTCAAATGTCCTGACAATGTTGAATTGAAAGTGAAACTATAGTGAATGAGAAATAAAAAAAGGGGATTTTGAGGTTTAAGAGTTTGTTTTACAAGAAAACTTCATTTCAGTTTTTCTGCTTCAAAATTCCTTGTTTATTTCAATGTGTTACTTTGTTTCTTTGTAATTAATTGTGCAATTCACAAGCAATTTCTGAGTGAAAACTGTTTCTACAGTTAAGTTTTTTTGCATTGTGACATTATTTTACCATAACGCATAAAATCTTATTCTCTTTTGGATGAACTGCTTCTTTAACCTTCATAATGCATTCAAAATCTATACAGTTTTTGCATTCTACGTCTGATTATACCCAATGAATTATGTTTTTTAAAGCAGTCATAACTTAATATTTGTCAAGTGAAGACATTGTATCTGATCAGCAGCTTCTCATTAATCACTGATTGTGAAAAAAATCAAGCTTTTGAATATTACCATATTTTTACTGCATTTACCCCTTTTTTGTTAATTAAACAATTGAAAAATTCTTTGAAATTTCAAATTACACACAAACTACCCCCCGCCTCCAAAAAGAAAAAAATGTAAAACTATGATGCAAAATACATATATATTTTTCTGCAATACTGATGTGAGATTTTATCTCAATATATAATTGTATTGAATTTTAAAGAGCATATAATCTGAGAATTACCTGGAATGAATGGATCTGAATGAATTTGTAACTCATGATTGCTCAAAAACAGTCCAAATTTCTAACAAAACAACTCAAAACAACATAAATTTAACTCTGAAAATTTTCAAACAAAATAAATTTTCACCTCCCTAAACTTTCGCTTTCAGATGAAAAAAGATCATTTTTTTTATGCTGCAATGATTCAAAGTCATGTTCATCAGCAAAATTCAGTCCCAAAAGTGTGTGATAATTGGAAAGATATATTTAGCCTTTTCATATTTTATTTTTTTTGGACACTGATATAACTTACTGATATAACATAGATAATTTTACAGAAAGTATTTTTGACGCTTAATGGTCCTCCGTGCATACCCGGTTACACACACATGCCTGGTTATATCTCTTAAAAAAAGAATTGTAAAAAATCAGAATGATGTGTATTTTGTGTGTCTTAAAACATTTGCAAAGTTTTGTTCTCTTGCTAAAAACGATGCATTTTTAGTCATTTTTTTTGTGCATCTGAAAACAGACCTGAATGCATTATAAAGGTTAAATTCTAGATGATGCAGTTATATTGCACATTGCCACATGATAACAATATTGCACAGCTCCTCAATCATGCGAAGTGTTAGGTCACCTGCACCATCAGTAAACCTCCAGCAGGTGTCAGTAATGACCAGCACACTGCTTTATTTCATCAAGCATCCCTGGGCCCATATCTCACCACTAAGAGTTCTCCTAAACAGCAGTAAAGTTTTTAGCTAAGAGTTTTCTCTGTATTCACAAAGCTGCTGAGACAAACTTGTACTGAGGAATAGAGAGAAGTGAGTAAGGGGGCGGGGTTTACCTCGTTGCTATGGATGATGTCAGCATGCTTATTAACTATGCACACAGTGATTGGCTGATAGTTTCTCTCAGAGATTTATTCATGGAAATATTGTAGAGCGCAATATTATGTTACCGTATTCAAATAAAGGTTTAAAAATAAAAATGTTGCCACATTCAAATGAAGATTATAAAATGCAAGTGTCATATGTTCAGCTGATTGTCAGCCTCTTACAGGTGTGCTTCTCATAAACAATTAGCGAATATGCATGTAAACATATTTTAATTAACATAGTAGAATAATCACGGCTGATAGTAAAAGAAAACAAAACTGGATGCAAGAACAGCTGTTACTACTTGCCCAGCTGGTTAATGAAGTCAGTTATATTTATAGAGCATATATATAATATATACATACATACACAAGGATATAATCAAAGGAGAATTTGGAGTTGGGATAACCTCCAAAACCAAAGGCGATATCTTTTTAAAAGCACATTATCATCAAATCTTTCTAAGATGCTTACATTCTGAGGCAGGACTCCTCTTCACTGCTCCTAACCTTTCACAGATTTAGGAGCTAGTTTTAGTGCTAAAACACTTTGTGAAATACTCTTAGAGCAAACATTTAGGACTGACACGCCCATTATTTTTGAAGTGACCCTATTATGGGTTATGAAAGGTTCATATTTTGGTTTTGGGAGTCCCTAATAACAGGTTGAAATGCATGCAAGGTCAAAAAACACTTTCATTTTCTTATAATATGCATTTATTTTTATCTTATTTGCTCAACGACTCTCAAACGATTCGCTCAGCGATTCATTTTTCCAAGCCCCTCCTCTGCGTGACGCTGATCTGCGCTGATTGGTCGATTTCAATTAAAGCAGAGCGCAGTGTTACTTTGTGTACAGCGTTACCGGTGAAACCGCTGCTTTGTGTACAGCGTTACCGGTGAAACCGCTGCTTTGTGTACAGCGTTACCGGTGAAACCGCTGCTTTGTGTACAGCGTTACCGGTGAAACCGCTGCTTTGTGTACAGCGTTACCGGGGAAACCGCTGCTTTGTGTACAAGCGTTACCGGGGAAACCGCTGCTTTGTGTACAGCGTTACCGGGGAAACCGCTCCAAAAGCAGCACCTAGTGGCAAAGAATGAATTTGCATTTTCATTCAGATCAAAGTGAAAAGACAACAAGTGGGCGGGGAATATGCTAATGACATCAACATGAAACGGTTTTAAAAACGACTCGTTTCAATGATTCAGAGACGACTCTTTCTTTTGAGAGACAATAACTGTATACACGGTGCACTTTCAGATTTAAAACTTTGCAGGATGTTTTCATTCACTTAGAGCTGTGTTACACACTGCATGAAAGATCATCTTCACAAATCCATAATAGGGGCACTTTAAGATTTTCTCCTAAATGGGCGGGTTATGAGCTACTTTTAGCCTGAAGATGATTTGTGAATACAGGCCCTGCTCTTCAGTGATGTGGTGATGTTGTTGTGTGTTGTTTCAGTGAACTTCGAGGCTCTGATCATCGCGATGGCTGTGGTATGTGGGACTCTGCTGCTGGCCATCACCGTCTGCTGCTGCTGCTGCTGCTGTAAACGCAGACGCTCGTCCAGGTCAGATCTTTACACACCATATATAGTCCTTCATATCAGCTTCACTGCCTCTTTTCTTTAAATAGTCACATTCACACTCACAGGTTTCACTTCCACCTCAGAGCCGCGATGAGTTCTGTGATCAAAGATTAACCCTGTTAGTTTATTGAACCCTGTAAAGCCTTACATATGAAATAATTATAAGAAGAACCTATTTTTTAAAAAATGCAACACGTTACTCAAACTTTAGACAAAATATATTAAAAAAAATGCCATTTCTGAGTGAAAATTGTTTCTACAGTTAAGATTTTTTACATTGTGACATTATTTTACCATAATGCAAAAACTCTTATTCCCTTTTGGATGAACTGCTTCTTTAACCTTCATGATGTATTCAAAATCTATACAGTTTTTGCATTCTAGGTCTGATTATACCTGAAGAATTATTTTTTGAAGCAGTCATAACTTAATATTTTCAAGTAAAGAAATGTTGTGTCTGATCAGCAACTTCTCGTTAATCATTAAAAGTGAAAAAATTCAAACTTTTGAATGTTTTTACTGCATTTACCCCTTTTTTCTTAATTAAACAATTGAACAATTCTTTGAAATTTAAAATTACACACAAACTACTCCAAAAAAAACAAACATGTAATCTGAGAATTACCAGTATTATTGGAATGAATGGATTTTAATTAAATTCCCTTACATTTGTAACTCATGATTGCTCAAAAACAGTACAAATTAATATAATATTCCTTTAGGTCCTTTAGGTGCAGT
The DNA here is from genome assembly GCA_021397915.2 of Tor tambroides. Taxonomy (NCBI): domain Eukaryota; kingdom Metazoa; phylum Chordata; class Actinopteri; order Cypriniformes; family Cyprinidae; genus Tor; species Tor tambroides. The sequence continues at coordinate 18,940 of JAFVLL020039477.1, read as the reverse complement.
TCATATCGTCTGAAATAGTGAGAATATGAAGTAAAAGCAGCTCAGTTTTATTCAGAGACTCAAACTGAGCAAAAATATGAAATTGCTGCAGATGCTGATATTTAATATGATGAAATTCTGCGGCTTGTAATGTAAATCAGTGAGATCTTTATAACAGTGCAGCAGATACTGATATAAAATGATCTAAATATCAGTCGTCGCTCTATATCTCCAATAATATGTCTTAGTATGATGAGATTGAATTGATCCAAACATATAATGCTGATTGAGAGATGAAGGAATAAAGGCTCCTCAGAAGATGTGAGATGAAGATCATTCCTCCGCTGAGGAACAGTGAAAGCAAAGCTTCTGGAAACAAACGCTCCTCAAAAGATCCTGATGATCAGATCTGAGACTAAAAAGTGATTGATGGAGAATCAAGTAAAGCTGAGCTGCTTCAATCCAGTAAGAGTTCATCTGGAGATATTACTGCAGTTATTCTGACGCTTACTTCAGAAAAATCAGTCAAGATTTGACAGCAGAAAGACACGAGAAGCTTTTCTACAATTACACTAAAAGAGCTTTTACTGGATAAAAACTCTAAACTATCAGTCAGACGACAGAAGACATGCAGTAGATTAAATGTGTGAAACAGCAAAGTTTAATCATTTAGAGGCTTCAGAAATTCATGCATCAAATATGATACACCAGGCTTTAAACACAAATGCATTTTGTGTTGCATTTATTCATTAATTTATCAAGAATAACATAAGAATAGATGTTTATTTTCCCCCAAAGAGATTATTTTTAACCAGCTGGTTTTGTATGTGACGGGTTGTAAAGGGCACGTCTGCGTGTCAATCAGAGATGATTTGATTTGTCAAGTCTTGCGTCGGCTCAGCGGCTGCGTGTCAATCACGCGTCTCATGATGAAACGCAGAAGCGCTTCCTCGATCCCTCATTAATGCTTATTCAGCTTCATGTGATGATCCTTTGAACGGCTGGTCAAAGACTCATTGTTTTACGGCTAGACTACAGATCATAGTTTCACTTTTCGTTCTCATTCTGAGTAAATTAGACTGTTTTATTTGTCTTTTATGATTGAAGGGGAATTCATGTGGCTGGAGTTTCTGTCTTCTGTCAGTTTCAGTGATCATGTAAAGGACCCTGGAGCACAAAACCAGTCATAAGTGCCAATTTTTTTAAATTGAGATTTATGTATCATCTGAAAGCTGAATAAATAGCTTTCCATTGGTGTATGGTTTGTTAGGATAGGACAATATTTGAAAATCTGGAATCCGAGGGTGCGAAAACATCAAATATTGAGAAAATCATCTTTAAAGTTGTTCAAATGAAGTTCTTAGCAATGCATATTACTAATCAAAAATTAAGTTTTGATATATTTACGGTAGGAAATTTACTAAATATCTTCATGGAACATGATCTTTACTTAATATCCTAATGATTTTTGGCATAAAAGAAAAATGTATAATTTGGACCCATAAAATGTATTGTTGGCTATTGCTACAAATATACCCCAGCGACTGGTTTTGTGCTCCAGGATCACAGTTATCAGTTTCTGCTGGTTGTTCATGTTCTCAGACTCAGAAATGATTTTTCTAGTGCTAATGTAAAATAATCAGTCATAACATTAACTCAGCTCTATGTTTTCTTTGATAAATAGCTGCCAGGTTGATGTCATATGAAGTCTGGGTTTTCATAAATACGCTGATAAAATTCTGTGTCCAATTGCAGTAATTATGACATGACATGAATATGCTGTAATTCACTTAACCCTGTGTTATTGTTAATTCTGAATTAGCTTTTGCTTCTATATTTGCAGTTTTGACCGTGATGATGAGCAGTTTGCCCGGAGAAGAGAGGAGATCAGACAGAGAGCAGATGAACGGTGCGTAAATCTCACGGCTGAGAGTTAAAACGAGTTACTTCCACATTGTAGATTAGTTTTTTTATGTCAATTTAATAGTGAATGTTAAAGGAATAGTTCATACAACAGTGAAAGTGCCCTTGTTTCTTCATCAGGTTTGTAGAAATGTGTCTCTGCATCAGTGTCTCAGCAATGGATGCTCTGCAGTGAATGGGTGCCGTCAGAATGAGAGTCCAAACAGCTGATTAAAAACATCACAATAATCCACAAGTAATCCAATGCTGGATTTGTCTCAGCTTTTGTCTTCTCCAGATGTTAACTGATGGACTGGAGTGCTGTGGATTATTGTGATGTTTTTATCAGCTGTTTGGACTCTCATTCTGACGGCACCCATTCACTGCAGAGCATCCATTGCTGAGACACTGATGCAGAGACACATTTCTACAAACCTGATGAAGAAACAAACTCATCCTGATCTCGGATGAACTGCAGATATTCATTTTTGGGTGAACTATTCCTTAAATACTGCAGAATGCATGCAGCCAGTTTTTTACAGTGAGGTTTGGCCGCATTCATTCGATCCCGTCGTGTCTCATTTGAAGGTTTATTTCAAGCACCTGTTGATCTGGATTCGGTCACGTAATGAGCGTGTGTGTGTGTGTCTCAGTGCTTTGTTGATTACGTGTGTTGCGTGTAAATATGTCTGTAGGGCTTTCAGCAGCTGTGCTGCCCTAACAAGGTCACTTCTGTGTCAGACACTCGAGGCGGAGCAGGAATCTCCTTTTGAACTCGAGAGCTCAGATTAACCCAGATCAGATATCTCTGCAGATTGTGTGCAATGCATCTGATGAACGAATGTGCTTTTGTTCAGTATTTTTCGTCTGGCACAACAGAGAACAGCCTGATGTGTTTCTTTAGTGCGTATCGTTTGGAATAATTATTGCTAACAGCAGCACAATGCATTCTGGGAGTCGTTACGGCACGTCCCTTTCTGGTGTCCTTGAAAATATATGGAGTCAATATGTAGCAAATAGATATTTTTTTGTTCAAGAAGCATTGAAAAGGGGTTGGTTAGCAGTGGTTAATTCTATGATAGTTTCATAACACTTTACAGTAAGTTAACGAACTAATAATTAGATATGTTATTATAACATTTATTAATCTTAGTTAATTTACTAATACATTATGAAAATCAAAAGATTCAAGATGTTAATGTTATTAATTTGTTTTAGTCATTTTTGTGTTTTTGCCATCTTCATTGTGTCTATGTAGTATTTATTAATATTTTGAATGAGTTTTTATATATTTTCAGTTTTTTTAGGTTTAGTTAAAGTTAACACGAGCTAACAATGATAAATACTTTTAAAACATTTATTAAACTTTAAATCCAACATTATCTACGAAATTTTTACAATTAGAAGTTGCATTAGTTAATATTATTAATATTAAAAACATTATTTTTCTCTTTTAATATTCTTTGCCCTCAAAAATGTCAGTAAAATGAGTTGTGACTGATTTCTGAAGATCATGTGACACTGAAGACTGGAGTAATGATGCTGAAATTTCAGCTTTGATCACAGAAATAAATTACAGTTAAACAGATATTCACACAGAAAACAGATATTTTAAATCACAATAATATTTCACAATTTTTACAGTATTTTTGATTACATAAAAGCAGCCTTGGTGAGCAGAAGAGACTTATTTCAAGAACTTGTGAACGGGAGTGTAACTTTTCCTTTTAATAAAGACCCTCAGTAGTGTTTTTAGTGTTAATCTCAGTGTTTAGTGTTCCAGTTGAATGCATAAATCTGATCTGTAACAGATACACACGTGTAAAACACTAGCCGGTGGAGTCATTGTTGTGGTTTTGTTCAGGATTGTGGAAGCAGCAGCAGATGGCTAACAGCTCCAGTGATTGTTCACAGATCAGCTGCTCATAAAGCTCCGGCTGATTTATACGGTATGAAGCGGCCGCGGTTCGTCTGGAGGCTCGGCCCGTCTTTATTGTGTGCTGTAGAGAGGATGAATGATGTACAGGGAGCGACTGGTGTCGTTCAGCGCCGCTCGTACGCACATAAAACACTGCTGCTCGTGTTTACGACGAGCCTGTGAAGGAATGGACGGCCTTAAACAGAGACATGAACTCACTGTGAATCATCCACTGCCGCCCATGTGCTGCTGTTCAGGACTTGGCCGGTTTTCAGTTCTACAGTTTTGGTTGCGGAAATTGAATCCAGGTTATGAGTTTGATTTGCTCTTCTTGTACTAGTTTTGCAGGACTCAGGATTTATATTGGGCAAAATACAGTATAATTCTGAGCAACAATTCAGAATTGCAAAATATAAAAAGCAAAACTTTAAGAAAAAAGTCAGAATTGCAAGATAGAAATGATGAATTTGAGGAAAAAGGTTAGAATTGTGAGATGTAAGCACAAAACTATGAGAAAAAAGTCAGAACTGTGAGATTTAAACGCAAAACTCTTTAAAAAAAAAAAAAAAAAAAAAAAGTCGCAAAAATCTAAGAATGAAATCTTAATTGTGAGATGTAAATTCAAAATCGAGTAAAAAGTCAGAATTTAAAGATATAAATGCTAAATTTTAGGAAAAATAAGAATTGTGAGATGTAAGCACAAAACTCTTTAAAAAAAAAAGTCGCAAAAATCTAAGAACAAAATCTTAATTGTGAGATGTAAATTCAAAATTCTACGAAAAAAGTCAGAATTGTATCAGAATTGCGAGATGTAAATGCAAAATTCTAAAGGCCCGTTCACACCAAGGACGATAACTATAAAGATAATGATAAAGATATTCATTCTTAATATTAAAGAATAGCAGAGTCCACATCACAACTATAACGATAAAGGCACAGAGAAACAATATTGTTGGAATCTCTTTCAGAACGATTTTTTTGCCAGCTGATAAACGATACAAACATTGACAGCAAATCAGAATCCATCCTGCTATAACGAGCTCAAGAATTTAAAGTGGCAGACGCGCATGAGCTTAGAATAAACAGACGATATCGTTCGCTGGTGTGGACGCTAATATTGTTATCTTTATAGTTATCGTTCTTGGTGTGAACGGGGCTTAAGAACAAAATCATAATTGTGAGATGTAAATGCAAAACTCTTTAAAAAAAAAAAAAAAAAAAAAAAAAATTCAAATCTGAATTGCGAGATGTAAACATAAAAATCTTAGAACAAAATCATAATTGCGAGATTTAAACACAAATTTAAAAATAAGTCAGAATTGCGAGATGTAAATTCAAAACTATGAGAAAGGTCACTGAGGTATCATTCGCTGGTGTGGATGCTAATGTTGTTTTTATAGTTATCTTTATAGTTATCATTCTTGGTGTGAATGGAGCTTAAGAACAAAATCGTAATTGTTAGATGTAGTTGCAAAGCTCTAAAAAAAACAACAACAAAAAAATCTTTTTTTTTTCATTTCATGTCTCTAGAATTTCATGCTCTTAAAACACATTGTATTAAGTTTTTTTTATTTGTTTTGTTTTATTAATTTTTTTACTTTTCTATTTTTCACTTGTTTTTCACCATGAATGTTATAAACACTGTAATTATGAACAATCAATCAATCATTGTATTATTTTGATCATTGTGGCCTAACCTGTCCATGTTGACATCAGTCTAATTTAACTAGTTTCTTCCAAGTCTCTGCAAAAAATGCACCTCAAATGATGCAAAGGAGACAGAAATGTTGTATTTTGTTTAAAAAAATCTGCATAACCCGGTCCATTCTGTCAAAAGCTGTCACTCATCTCTGGTATCTGTCTGTTGCAGGAGAGCGGAGAGGAAGGAGAAACATGATGAAATCCGCAAGAAGTACGGTGAGTAACGTCAGTCCTGCACTTCTGTCATTAATATTCACAAGAATTCAGTCGCAGCTACTCATTATGACTCTTTTCTGCATTTTACAAAAATAGTAGAGTCATGAAAGTGTCAAATGGCATAAATAAATAAAATTATGGAAATGATATAATGACTAAATCCTGATAAACAAATTCCACATTTTAGGTTATTCAAATGTATCTATATTAGGGCTGTCAAACGATTAATCGCGATTAATCGCATCCAAAATAAAAGTTTTTGTTTACACAATATATGTGTGTCTTCTGTATATATTTATTTTGTATATATAAAGACACACACTTACAGTATATATTTTGAAAAATTTACATGTATTTATATGTTTAAATTTATATTTGTATCATTTATATTACATAAAAATATATTTAATATATAAATACAACATATTTTTCTTAAATATATACATGCATGCGTTTGTATTTATATATACATAATAAATATACACAGTATACACACATATATTATGTAAACAAAAACTTTTATTTGGGATGCGATTAATCGCGATTAATTTTTTGACAGCACTAATCTATATATCTATATTTATCTATCTATCTATCTATATGTATATATGTGCGTGTGTGTGTGTATGTATATATATATATATATATATATATATATATATATATATATATATATATATATATATATATATATATATAAAATAAATAATATTTATTTATTTATATATATATATATATTTTTTTTGTTTTGTTTGTTTATATTTATTTTATTAACACTAGTCAACATTTGAAGTGGATCAAAACCTTTCATCAGAGTTGTCCTAAAACCAAAACAATACCTGTTCTTGTCTTTGGACAACTTTGATGAACACTTAAGATGTTGACTACTGTATTTGCTCCAAAACGTACATATACAATTGTAGAAATTAAATTTTGTTTTACAATGAAATTCATACACTGCCGTTCAAAAATTTGGGGTCCGTAGAATTTTTTAATCTTTGTGAAAAAATTCTCTTCTGCTCTGCATTTTTTTTGATCAAAAATACAATAAAAATTGTGAAATATTATTATAATTTAATATAACTGTTTTCTATGTGAATATCTGCTAAAATGTAATTTATTTCTATGATCAAAGCTGTATTTTCAGCATCATTACTCCAGTCTTAAGTCACATGATCTTCAGAAATCATTCTAATATGCTGATTTGCTGCTCAAGAAACATTTCTGATTATTATCAATGTTGAAAACAGTTGTGCTGCACAATATTTTTATGGAAACCATGATACATTAATTTTTCAGGATTCACAGATGAATAGAAAGTTCAGAAGAACAGCATTTATTTGAAATAGAAATCTTTTGTAACATTATAAATGTCTTTACTGGCATTAATTTAATGCGTCACTGATGAATAAAAGTATTCATTTGTTTCAAAAAAGAAAAATCTGACCCCAAACGTTTGAATGGTAGTGTTTGTATATGGTCAGCAGACATCGTGTACCGTGTTTGTGCACTCACTGATGTTGATGAATTAGCTGGAGATAATTGCACCAATAATTATGGTCAGGATTCAGACTGGTGCAACTACAAAGTGCTTGATTCTGCAACAACATCTTATTAGCTAATACATCTTCAGTTGTTAAGTTTTGGCTGATTACAGGACATCATGTGGAGTTGTTGTAACACAGGTCTTTATTGATCTGGTTCATTGTGGCTCAAAGGTATTCAAGAGACGCAGCTGCTAAACGCAGTCTCTACTAGCTTGATCGACTCGTAAATTTAATGCGGATCAATGTAAGGATGTAAAATCCTCGTGACCTTGCCGAGATTGGTTTTGTAAACGAGTTGTAGTCGCAAAAATTTTTCGAAGCTTACTAACCACAAAAGAATATAAATATGCAGGTAATTGTCCATTCGTGATTTTCCCCAGCGTTTTGAATTACATTTGTAAACTTAGAAAAAGTCAGAATTGCGCAGATATGTAAAATGCAAAACTCTGTTTAAAAAAAAGTTTTTTTTCGTAAATTGGCAGATGTAAATGCAACTCTACTAAAAAAAGTCAAATTGTGAGAAATCGAAACTACAAGAAAAGCTGAATTGCAGAAAACTAAAATTACAAAAAACAAATAAAAATGAAAAAACAAAAGAGTTCAAGAAAAAGTCAGAATATTTAAGAGAAAACTTGCCTAAAGTTGAATTGCTTGATAAATGCAAATCGCTTAAAACAATTGCAGAAAGAAATCGCAAATTTCATTTAAAAAAGTCAGAATTAAAAAAAAAGGAAACCCAAAACCAAAAGAAAAAAAGAATTGCATTAAGATGTAAACGCACAAAATTAAAGAAAATTAGAATCACGAGACGTAAAATGCACCCCACGAAAAAAAGCCGAATTGCGATGTGTAAATCGCAAAAATTTCCACAAAAAAGTCAGACTCAAGCAATAAACGCAATTTAAATTTTAAAAATTCAGAATTGTGAGATGTAAACTCAAAAAAAGTTGTGAATTATGAGATAAACTCTTACAAAAAAAGTTTGTTATGATGTGAGATAAATGCAAATCCTTACAGTCAATATTTAGATATAAATGCAAAACTCTCCAAAAAAGTCACATCGCGGAGATATAAACCTTACAAAAAAAGTCAGAATTGTGTGAGATAAATGCAAAACTCAAGGAAAAGAGTCAGAATTGAGATGTAAAACTCTACAAAAAAAGTCAAAATTGCTAGATACAAAACTAAGAAAAAAGTTGAATTTTGCAATACTCGCGAAAAAGAGAATTGCAAAAGGAGGTAAACGAAATCCCACGGTAAAAAGTCAGAGACAGCGAGATGTGTTCGCAGAATTGAGTTTGAAACTCATTTTTAGAGATGAAACTTGCAATTGAGAGAATTATGAGATTGCTAATGTCTTATCATTCTGTGGACAAAATCCCGTACACTTCGCCCCGATCGGGAGCTGTATATGCACATGTGCGCTCATCTGTTTTCAATGCAGCTAACCTGGCTTCGCTTCGTCATCTTCCCCCTCAGTAAACTATGACAGGTCCTTTACTGCAAAAAGACAGTCACTGCGACACTCTAAAGTGATGAAACTATGGCGCTATGTACTTTTTAAACCATTTTTATAGGTTTCACATTATATTGTTGGCTCGGAAAATATGTAAATACGCATGCCAGCTGTATCCCTTCCAGCCTTAACCACAAATCAGACAGAAGAGTAGATTAACTTCAGTGGACTTAAACTTGAAAAATGGTGTGTTTCGCGGTTGAAATAAAACACTTTCTGATGTTTATTCATGTTCGTTTTGTGCTTTAAATATGAAAAGACGATCGGTTCACGTGTTTGAACTGAGGCAACTGTCAGAACACATCGAAGAGACACAAAACAGTATTATTATTTGAATTTATTTTAAAATGACTCAGTTTAAAAGCTGAGGGTCCTGAGACCTTGTTTCATATCAGAAATAACCTCTTCTGTCGGTGTGTTGTCAGTTTCCTCTTTGCACTGCGATGTATTTTTGACTGCATGAGAACATGCGTGTAGAGTGAGAGAGCATTGGGTGGGCGGGTTTTGTGAACGGCCAATTGCGAGATGTAAACACAAAACTCAAGGGAAAGAGTCTGAATTATGAGATATAAACGCAAAACTCTACGAAAAAAGTCAGAATTGCGAGATATAAACGCAAAACTCTACGAAAAAGGTCAGAATTGCAAGATGTAAATGCAAAACTCTACGAAAAAAGTCAGAATTGCGAGATATAAACGCAAAACTCTACGAAAAAGGTCAGAATTGCGAGATATAAACGCAAAACTCTAGGAAAAGAGCCCGAATCGTGAGATATAAATGCAAAGCTAAGAAAAAAATCAGAATTGTGAGATGTAAATGCAAAACTCTACGAAAAAGTCAGAATTACGAGATGTAAATGCAAAACTCTACGAAAAAGTCAGAATTGTGAGATGTAAACGCAAAACTAAGAAAAAAGTCAGAATTGCGAGATGTAAACGCAAAACTCTACGAAAAAGTCAGAATTGCGAGATGTAAATGCAAATCTCAAGGAAAAGAGTCCGAATCGTGAGATATAAATGCAAAACTAAGAACAAATTCAGAATTGTGAATGTAAACAAAAAAACTCTACGAAAAAAGTCAGAATTGCGAGATATAAACGCAAAACTCTACGAAAAAGGTCAGAATTGCGAGATATAAACGCAAAACTCTACAAAAAAAAGTCAGAATTGCTAGATATAAAACTAAGAAAAAAGTCAGAATTGCACAAAGCTGTATGAAAAAGTGAGAATTGCAAGTAGTAAACGCAAAACTCTACGAAAAAGTCAGACTTGCAAGATGTAAACGTAGAATTGAGTTGAAATTGCGAGAGATGAAACTTGCAATTGAGAGAATTATGAGATTGCTAATGCTAACGGTTGCTTTATTAGATAGCAGTAGGATATTAGTACTAATTACTCTGTTGAAAGCATAATTATTTTACTCATTACTTCTAAATGAAGACCTTGATTAGCCTTTACCAGATGTCCTTCCTTCAGTTCATTATTAAAGATCAGTTATCTGTGCAATACACAAAACGGCACATGCATATTTCATCAGATTGCATTTAGTGAAAGTTTCCATTTTCTGAATTAAATCACAAATACTTAAAATGCTAAACATTTATCTGGTTTGAAGAAAATAATGTTTTAAAGCACAGATACAAAAATTGCATGAGGATTCAAGGAGAGAAATGCATTTCTTCAGAATTTCTTTTTTTCGGTGGAGCTTTTCCTAATAAAGCACGTCGTCCAGCTCTAATAGCGTCAGACGGGCCGCTTGACTCATGCTTGATTAACTCTGTGCTAATTAGCGCTGGTGGAGAGCTGAGAAGAGCTGTAATTTATGTGCTGGCGTCCCTGCGCTGCGCTGCGGAGGAATGAGGTGAAATGTAAATGCACTCGGCGCCTCCGATCGCAGCTCCTGCGGCGCGTGACAGAAAGCCAGAGAAAGAGAGAGCGGGTCACCAGAGCCTCGGCGGAGGCCTGGAGGACGAACCCTCGCAGCTGCTGCGCAAAAACCCACGAAAAACCACACGACCTTGAGACGAGCTGAAGGAAGTGTGGCTTCGTGCCACAGAAGAGCAGTGAAAATGACCTGAAGAGAGCATTCGTCTTCCAACACACTGCTTCAGTAATTTGAAACTACTTGGAAACAAATTTCTGTTCTATTGTATTTCATTGACTTTGGCCAATTAGCTGCTAAATTTCTGTTTTGTTTAGACACTACCATAGTTTATTTTTATTTTATTTATTATTTGATTGTATTTTAATTATTTTTATGTATTTTATTTATTTATTATTTTTACGTTTACATTTAGTCATTTAGCAGATGCTTTTATCCAAAGAGACTTAAAATGATTTTATATACTAAATAAAAAGAAAACAGATGGAATAGACAAAGAATAAAGGAATCTAGTGTTAGAGGCCTTTTTTTGCTTTTTGTTAATTGTATAATAAATAAAAAGAAAACAAACAATACAGAAAGAATAGAGAAGCTAGTGTTAGTTTTTTGTTTTTTAAGAAAACAAGCAGTTAGTAAATGAATAGTGCACGTCTAAAATTTATTTTTTATTTTCTGTTTTTTTATTTAATTTTTTTTAATTAATTTTTATTTCTTATTTATATTTTATGTAATTTATTTTATTTATTATTAAAATTGATTTAATTTGATTTAGTTGTTTATTTTATTACTTATTTTATTTTTTTTCTATTTTGTTTTTTTTTTATTTAATTTTGTATTTGTGTATGGTTTTTTATTTATTTTTAATTTTTAATTTTAATTTATTTTATTCTTCTTTTATTTGATCTTATGTGCTAGCGCACAGCCTGCAGATGCATTCGTGGGAGTGTCTGCGGCTGCAGTGCGTCTGTTTGACATTCTCGTGAGCCGCTCGCTCTCGCCGGTGAAGAGTGTGTTGAAAGTAAAGAGAAGATCAAAGGATGTGTGCCTCTCCGAGAGCTTCATCCCTCTGTCTGATGACAAGTCTCTCCTCATCTCACTCGCTCCGGCCGCTGGAGCTTCATTGAGTTTTCACTGCACATCCGCTCACGTTCAAGTGTGATCGAGAACGCAGAATCACTGCTGACGAACGGATGCTGAGCGACCCTCACGTCCAGTTCTTACACAAGATCCAGTCATGAATTTTATAAAGCAGTTTGTAGAAGATTTATGTTTTTGGATTTTATTCGTATTCGCAGCACTTTATTTATTTATTTTTTTTTTTTTAGCTAATCAAAAGTTTCTTGCACCAAAATATCACAATTTTTTTTCATGGTCATAATATTTTCATGACCATTTTCCATTTGGAAATTGAATAAAACAAAGATTATTATAGCATATTTTACAAGAAAGTAGTATTTCAGTGTTTCTACTTCACTTTCACGTTCATTTCAATGCTTTCCATTCTTTACTGAATGTTACTGAGTGAAAAAATAGAAAACTAATTTTGCATAAAGAAAAATATTTTTTGTAATGTGATTCAAAATGTATTTTTTTACTATATTCAGTGGAAAAAAATATTTAAGTAAGTGTATGCAACAGGTGGTATAACAAATATAACTGATGTATAAATATTTATCAGTTAAATAATATTAATTTATTGCATTGGGTGCTTTATTGCCACATAATTAGAAAAGAAACAAAAATTTTTTTTTAATTCCACGGAAACGAAAACAGAATTGGAGATGTAAACTCAGAATTCAGACAAAAAAAAGTCAGAATTCTGAGTTTACATCTCGCAATTCTGACTTTTTTCCTTAAAACTGCTCAGAATTGTGAGGAAAAAGTTGCATTTCCTTTTTTTGTTTTTTAATCCCATGGCGGAAACAAACTTCCATAGTTTCCACATCCTGCTGCAAACTAAAAGTCATTTTTGTAAACTTTACTTATTGAGTACAAAATAAAAGTCATTGTCTGAGCGTGTGGTGATGCTGCTCTGTTATGACTGATGGTTTCTGGGCCGTG
>JAFVLL020039476.1:0-48253 GCA_021397915.2 Tor tambroides | reverse complement strand
GTAGCTCCATTGGTTTCAGTGGGTCTACAATGTACTTGAGCTTATGATGCTTTTGGGAAACGCAGCCCTGGCTGATGGGGTTCTTAGCCTGATTAACCCTCATCTGTGGCACCTGTTCTCTGTTGGTTTGAATTTGGTTCTTGCCTATTTTTTACACTTCTGTTTGCTGTCTTGTGCCACCTATGTGTGGAGTGATATATCTCAGCTTTGTCTTTCTTTTGGCCTGTCTGTGTTCTGCTCGGCCCAGAGTTTGTGCCAAGGTTCTGTATAAGTGTTCAAGCTTTAGGACTCTGGTCTGTTCACAATTCAGCCTGACACCTGAGGTTGCGACATTTGACTGTTTATTAGACATTCACTGTAGGAACGTGATGGACTTGACTGTTAATCCCAATAAAAGCTGGGAGTGAGTTCTCTGTAAGGCTGATGCTATTTGTCTGGGCCACAGTCTGAAAAGACACAGAACTCTGACTCACAAGCCTAACATCCTCATTCAAGACAACACACCCAACTGAGAAAGACAAAAGTTTCACACCTTATGTATGATTCTCCACATCCTCTTCCTTTACTCGCTCTCCCTCTCTCTCCTCTCATTTCCATCTAAACACAGGACACTGCCGAGATCACACTTTTCTTAATCAGAGTTCATAACAATGCAACTGTTCTTGTTTGAGAGGTCTCTATGTGTCTGGTGAAAAGGTCTCATTATCTTAACAACAGGACAGACAGCCATCAAGATTAGAAAAGGGTAATACAAATCCTAAGAGTTTGGAGATAAGATGATTGCTGTAGAGGGTGTCATTTCCCAGTGTCTTTCATGCAAATAACCTTCTGTCCCAAAAGGTCTTAACCCTACTTGATCAATGCAAATTCCAACTGTTGGCTCCTGTCTCCATTTCGGGGAATGCTTGTCTTGGGGAAATCTTGCAAGAAGATCAGGGCAATTCTGCAGCCAGAATGAGTCCATATATGAAATGTGTTCACACACTTCATACTATTTTTCTAAAGTCAGGTATGCATCTTACTCTTAGATTCATCTCTGAGAATGTCTTGTATTGATTTGATATCTTTGAATTAGCTATGTAATTGGCATAATACATATTTACCTGACTGATAATAAATTGTTACATTTCATATTATTCTGACTTATTCTGAAATTATTTTCTCAAGTAGATTAAGTGAAGGGGTATGTTACCACAAATCTGCGTCCAGGGTTAAGTACATACTAGATCTCAGGTTAGATGGAGCAGATGAGATTATAGATTTCTGAATCAAACTGCTTGACTTTAGTTAAGTTGTACTCAGTTGCATTAACTATGGGGGGCTAGAAAAATACTATTTGAGTACTGGCATGGTTCGGGCGTACTTCATAGTACTAACATAACCTCTGATTATAGTCTCAGCTTTATTCAAGTTGTATGTAGTTATATAACTATCGGGGGCTAGATAAATAGTACTAGCATAACCTCTGTTTATTGTTTGAGCTTTAACTAAGTTGTTACATGGGTGACTGCAGGGGGCTAAACAGAACCACTGTTTAAAGCATGAGGTGGTCTATTAAATAGTTAATCATAACCTCTGACTAATGATGGTTTGTGATCATGGGGTACACATACATCAGCCAGTGTGATACACCCTGAGGTCATAATAAAACGGAGTCAGATTAGAATTAAATTAAATAACTTTGCGCACTGAAACATGAGCATGCAAGAAACCTTCAGCCACCATTGGATACCTCCAAGTAAGGGAAGTTTTTACCCTTAGTTCATGAGCACTTCAAGCGTTCTCTGGCCGGTATAATGTGTATGTGAATACCTCAAATCATCTCAGATGAGGACGTGAACTGTACTCAGACCACCTCAGAGCGTTACCCATGTAAGGTTTGTTCGCGGCTCATTTTGTGGTTTGACTGATCAGTATAACGTGAAGGTGAAAACATTTTGTATGGCAGAAGTACCTTGAGGCTTGCCATTGAGCTTCCAGCTTCTGTCACTAAAAACAAAACTTTTCCCATGACTCACTCTGATCCTGCACCTGTTGATATCTGGAGAGAGAATTGCATTATATATCCTCAACAAGTTTTTCCTTTCTCAAAAATTGAAGGGTAGGGAGAATTGAAGTCCCCTTATTACATTGTGAACACCAACAGCACTGAGGTCACATGTATCTTGTTCTCTTTCTGGTTCATTGAAAGTGTATGTGGCGCCACTATTAGAGCTTGAGTGAGGGATGCTGATGCATTACATTGACTGTCTGGAGTCATGACAAATTTGGACTCCTTTATTTGCTTTTGGATGGCAGTGTTTCTCAGTCTTAGTCCTAATCAAACACACCTGATTCAACTCATCAGCTCGGGTGTGTGAGGATGACGGGGCTTTTTAAAGTCACTCCTCTCTGTTCACCAAACAGATGAACGTGGCGTTACTCTCTCTTTTGAGGACACTAGATCTTTTAACAGGGTGAAATCATTGAAGTGATGACTGATAAGAACCTCTCTGTGAATGACAGAGTAGCCCTCTGGTCCAGTTTACTTGGTCACCAATAAACTGGATTTATATTCTTACAGATACCGCTAAAGAAATGCCATTCTTTACTAAAACATTTAATTTTAAACATCCATATATTGTACTTACAGCCAAACCCACTCAACTCTTACAATTACAACACAAACTTATTAGTGTTTTTAATTTTCAACAAGATATACTTTTAACTCTGGTGGATAATTCTAAATGCTTTCTATCATTTCTTTAATTTTCTTACTTTACAAACTCAGTTAATAATGTTAACATGTATTAAAATTAGAGGTCCATTGAACTGACAAGAAAAAGGTTTTAAAGCACTCCTTTGGGCAAGTCCTCTTCCTTTTTCTTCTTCGTCTCCCATTAGAGGTCGCCACAACAGATCATACATAAATTATTTCACTGGTGTTCATCTGGTGTAAAACCAGTGTCAAATAAACTAAGTATCCAGATATTGTTTATTAAATTTGGTTATTGCAAAAATGCAATATCTTATTCATTGACATTTCTTTTTTTTTTTTTTTTTGTATGTTGGACTTTATGCAAAAAGACAAATCATTCTTGTTTTGCAAAGGAATTCTGGTTTCTTTGACAAACAAACAAATAAAACAAAAACTTGGTACTATCTGCATGTTGTAAGACATCTGTGTAAAGAGTTTGAAAAAAAATAGTACTGAGAAAAGCATATTACTAACTGTAGAAAAAAAAATACATTTGGATGTTTCTTTTTTCTAATTTGTTTAAACATTCATTAATGACACTCAGACTAATTTTAGACTATTAAATATGGAAAAAGAGTCACTTCTTCACTGTAAAAACTTAAAAGTTTAAGGCAACCAGCTTCAGGAGATTTTTGAGTTTTCTCGACTTGTTGTTTTCAGTTTATTCAACCAAAAGTTGAATAAACTCAAAAATCTCCTGAAGCTGGTTGCCTTAAACTTTTAAGTTTTCTCAACTTTTGAGTTTTTACAGTGTTTGCTTTAACAGAATTAGTTTGTAGCTTATTCCCAGTGAACTTTGATCAAGGAAGGAGGGAGGTGTGTAGTTTATGAGAGAGTGAGAGATTTGGTTACACTCTAACTCTAAGAAATGTAGAGAGAGAGAGAGAGAGAGAGAGAGAGAGAGAGAGAGAGGGATGTCCTGGAACCTTGAGCAGCTTGAGCGTTGTGATTGGTTTATTCTGTGAAGCCCCGCCCCAGTCGACAGACCCCTGAGTCACTAAAGCAGAGGCTGAGATGCTGTGAGTGAATGAGAAACAAGAGCCTAACAACACCAAGTTACCTGTGGAAAACTCTAGCGCTGCAGAGGTCAGCATGCTGCTGGATGTACTCCTCGTCCTTCATCTCCAGGTGCTAGTCATAGCATCTTCATCCTCCGCTGAGGAAGATGAGAGCAGGGAGAGGGATGCCCAACACAGTAAAGGTGAGCAGATCTGTAAAATCAGAGCAACCTTCAGTGTAACTGTGTGTAAAACTCTGCTGATCTAAGAGCAAGCTTGCTTGTTCTCCAGCCTTTATTCAAATGGAAATGCTAAAACATGCATTTTATATTTAAATAATGAAAAGGTTAGTCAAATTCATTGACAGATTCAACACAGACAAGATCATACAAATGAAAACTTGTTTAGTAAAAAAAAAAACCTGTAAATTATGAAAGTGCGATTAAGATTGCTTTCTCCTGGCTGTTTCAGCAGAGTTATGACTGTTGACTTTGGGTGGTTACTGGCTTTCATCCATATGTACTGCTCTCTGATTTTAACACAACAGGTGCATTCCATTTATATGATGATATCCATATAATCTACACGAGTGATTATCGGCTCAACAACAGCCTGAGCATATAATCTGTTATATGCTGTAAAATATCTTCTTTACAAGATTTGATGTCACTTGTAGCTGGAGATCTGTAAACCTGCCGATGATCAAGGCGTGTATTTACTATGGTATGTTGCAGTAGTTAATGTTTGATTGGCTTATTGTGAAATAGCTCATAAAACAAGATATTACTGATAATGAGTGGATGAAAATAAAAGGAAATATCAAAGAGGAAAGTCCTTCTTTCAGGATCATTTGAATAGTGCAAAAAAAGACAGAATTTACAGAAATGAAGAGATGACCTCCAGGAGAGTAACGTTTCTGCTGTGAGTCAATGTGAC
Organism: Tor tambroides; assembly: GCA_021397915.2. Classification (NCBI taxonomy): domain Eukaryota; kingdom Metazoa; phylum Chordata; class Actinopteri; order Cypriniformes; family Cyprinidae; genus Tor; species Tor tambroides. The sequence goes on along the minus strand of JAFVLL020039476.1, from coordinate 43,582 downwards.
ACGTTGATCAAATATTCCTGGACGGCGGTACCCATGAGCTGTTTGTGGTTTTCTGAGGTTGGAGAGCGTTTGGTCTACGTGCCGCTCAGAGTGTACCAGCATCTCCAGCTCACATGATGCACTGGTTCCAATAAACACACACACACACACACACACACACACACACACACACACATTCACACACACACACACACACACACACACACACACACACACACACACACACACACACACACACACACACACACACACACACATACATACACACACACACACACACACACACACACACACACACATTCACACACACACATTCATATACACACACACACACACACACACACACATACATACACACACACACACACACACACACACACACACACACACACACACACACACACACACACACACACACACACACACACACACACACATCCTGATTCTGAAGAAAACCTCATCAGTTACAGAAATCAAAAATAAACTGGATATTTTTGTGTTTTACTCTACGTAATACTGCAAGAAGTGTCAAATGAGGCTAAAACGGTGTGGCTCGCTGTTCTGAACTGCTGGATAATCTCTATGTGTAATTATGCATAAATATATGAGCATGAGAAAGAGTGCCCAGTCACATGAATGAAATCTCCTCTGTCTTACCTCTGCGTCAGGAATGAAGTCATCAGTAGGAATAATGTATAAAACAGAAAATACAGATCAAACAGAAATGCCACATGAAAGTAGTTAACTTTTAATGTAATGTAATAAATGAAAAATCACAAATACAAACTCAGATTTCCAAAAAAGCAACCCTTGCGAAAAATAAATATACTAAAATGTATTTGAAACACATTTATTTTGTGCTAAGTATACTATAGATACATTTACATATTTATGTACATAATAAAAACAATTGTACTTTTAGTATACTAAACTGGTATACTTAAAGTCTGCTAAACTGGAACAACTAATTCCGTATTTAATGCATTTTAATTGTGCTGAAGTACAATTAAAGATATATTGAAGTATACTTGATTGTGCTAAAGTGGAACTATTGCAAGTATACTTCAGATACACTTTAAATATCTTGCATTTAAAGACAGATTTTATTCAAAGATTATACAACCCTCATTAATAGTGACATTAAAACACATTTTTGGCTTAATATTAAGAAATGTGCATTGTGCACAAATAGTGCTCCAAATAAAGTTTAATTATGCTTTTTATATCAGTAAGTCTTAAGCGATATGCCAGTAAATATAATAATAGATCTTGACTATACTTAGTATTAAATAAATTTTAAATATATAACTTTTTTACTATATAGGGCAGTTTTACAAGCACTGCTGCAACTTGCCACAGCAACTAGTTATATAGAGGAAAACTAGTCAGTGTCTGACTAAATGTTTCAAAATTAATGACAGCAGATTGCAGATATGGGAAATTAAGAAATGTCATGCGATGTGCTGTAGTTCTTAATATCAGCATCATGCATGGAGTCAGAGTTATTTTCCTTGGCGTTGTCCATTTAAATCATTTAAATCATGGATTAGTTCTTACTTAATGCTCACTGTTGTCTTCAGGAGTTCTACATGTTGCAATAAATGTATCATGATCTGATGAACTGTCTTTCATATTGATTCATATTATGACCTCAAGCAGTTATATGGGGCCAGGAATGACCTCCAGAACTGAAAAAAAGAACTTTTTTTACTCAGAAATCGGTAATGAATTTCACAAAGAAACAGCAACACATTGAATTAAACATGAAATTCTGAAGTAGAAAGACTGAAATAGTTTTTTCTTGAAAAAATGTACTGCAATAATCATTGCTTTTCTTGCAACTTTGAAAAAAATGTTTTAAGAGTGCTGACACCTCTGTATTTGCTCTGATTTGGAAATCTCAGCCGTATGGCTTTTCTTGCAGTGGCCTGAGCTTTGGATTCTTCTGTTTGAAGCGTAGCAGGTTGGGTTTAGCATTAGCGCTGATGTAAGTCTGCACTGCTGCACATAATGCTCACATTCACAGAGCTCGATGAAGGAGGGATTGTGTGAGTGTGCTGATGTGTGTGAATAAGGAAAAGATACTGTTCTTACCGTCTCACAATGACCAAACCTGTTCTCACTGTTGCTTCATCTACCTCTGCCTGGTTTGCTCGAAAAGTGTTCGTCAGTCCCATAACTGTAACAGAACATTATAGCAGCATATTACAGTAATATCTGATATTATTATTATGGTATTACTGTATACTAAAAAGTTTGTTGACGTTCACCTCACTAGAGATCCAAGCAGCAAAAGTTTCTGCTTCATAGTCTTAATAATTTTATATGAATTTTATAATAAGGTTATCAGAATTTCAATTGATCAAATAGACATAAATCCAAATGTGACTCATGATGAATAACTGATTTATATTTCCTGACCACAAAGTCTTTATATTAAACATATTTATGGGTCTTCTGATGATCTCTAACAACTTTAACTCGGCAACCATTTGATCGAGGAAGTTGAACTTGAGCATTTATGTATGTTTTACATATATGTGACCCTGGAGCACAAAACCAGTCTTAAGTGTCAATTTTTTGAAATTGAGATTTCTGCATCATCTGAAAGCTGAATAAACAAGCTTTCCATTGATGTATGGTTTGTTAGGATCGGACAATATTTGGCTGAGACACAACTATTTGTAAATCTGGAATCTGAGAGTGCAAAATAATCTAAATATTGAGAAAATCACCTTTAAAGTTGTTCAAATGAAGTTCTTAGCAATGCATATTACTAATCAAAAATGATGTTTTGATATATTTACAGTAGGAAATTTACAAAATATCTTCATGGAACATGATCTTTACTTAATATCCTAATGATTTTTGGCATAAAAGAAAAATGGATAATTTTGACCCAAACAATGTATTGTTGGCTATTGCTACAAATATACCCCAGCGACTTAAGACTGCTTTTGTGCTCCAGGGTTATATTTGATAAATACATGCAAGGTGTCTAGTACGGTGTCTACAAGCTGTGTAATGACTGAATTTCCGTAGGTGTTTTGTACATAGACTCTGCTGTAGTCTTGTACTATTTTATTAATATGTTGTGTGGTTGTGCTGCCTGTATATGATTTCTTCCCTCAGATTTATTGCTTCTGCTTGTATTGTTGTCATTCGAAAGGTGGTTTGGATATAAACATCTGCTAAATGAATAAATGTATATGTACTAGGCTATAATATTAGCACTGTTAGGGGTATTTTAAATGTTTTATAATTACAGGTTTATATTGCTTGCGTGGTCATGTTGAGTTGACCCTAAAGGTCACTGACTCCGAAATTTTATCCTTTCCTATCAAAATGCCTGCTACGGATGTGAAAACGCAGAAAATCGAAACTGATCCGAATTTTTTATGACGGACGATAGTTTCGGAGGCAGTGTGCAAACATGATTGACACAACGTGAGGTTGTATTTAATTTTTAACGTGCGAAAATTTCAGATGAGAATTTCGGACTCAGTGTGCAATGGCCTTACCACCATAACTCCTCCATGAACTATTTTCAACAATGACAAATAGGAGATATATATAGTGCTGGAGCACGAAACCAGTCTTAAGTCGCTGGGGTATATTTGTAGCAATAGCCAACAATACATTGTATGGGTCAAAATTATTGATTTTTCTTTTATGCCAAAAATCATTAGGATATTAAGTAAAGATCATGTTCCATGAAGATATTTTGTAAATTTCCTACCGTAAATATATCAAAACTTCATTTTTGATTAGTAATATGCATTGCTAAGAACTTCATTTGAACAACTTTAAAGGTGATTTTCTCAATATTTAGATTTTTTTGCACCCTCAGATTCCAGATTTTCAAATAGTTGTATCTCAGACAAATATTGTCCGATCCTAACAAACCATACATCAATGGAAAGCTTATTTATTCACAAATCTCAATTTCAAAAAATTGACTCTTATGACTGGTTTTGTATAAACCAAAGTCAAGTTTGGATTCCTTTCTTCCCTGACACAATGTCTCTCCATTTCTTACAGGTTCCTCTCATCAGCACCACTGGGGTTACCATGGTAAATATACACATATACTGTAACGACCCACAATGAATTTTAACTCAGAGTTTTACATACACTTTTGTATCTAACTCACACTTATTAGTGGATCATAGCAGACATTTCTAGCACAGTCTTAGTTACTTTTGTCACCTAGTAATACTGCAATATAATACTGTGAGTGAAGGGAAACATCATTTATATGATTTGTAGCACTGATTTTATTAGATAAGAAAGTAGAGTAAATTCTTTGTATATTTAATAATAATAATGTAATCAGATTCACAGATTAACGTCCAATTTACATTCAGATCAGGTCAGCATGGAGTCATGCTAGTAAGTGACATTAACATGTGCTTAATACAAATAAATAAACAGTAGATAAAATATCTGAATAATGAAACAGTGTGTTATAACATACTGATCTAGAAAGTGAAACATGGTACAACACACCAGATTAAAACCATAAAATCTGTGTTTTTTAGTGATTCAGAGACTTATAAACTGGCACATTTTTAGACCATCTGATGAAATTTACAGAGTAAATGATTCAGTCATGATACATTCACTCATACAAAAAGTCACTTTTTATACTAACTGCTAAAGGACCAAAAGCTGAAAATTTTAAATGTAATCAGACATTAAATGTATAAATAAAATGAAATGATTTTAATATAAACTATAGATAGATACACACCATCTCACAAATATTCTAAAACAAACACAACTGAAAACAATCTTTTTTTTTTTAGAAAGATTAGTTTAGTTTGCACATATTTTTACTCTGCCTGAGTTTATTGCATTATTGCGTCTATGATGTCATTATCTTGTGAAACCCAATATAAGCCTTGTGTCCTTTAACAGTCTGTGTTTCCATCATGAACACCTCAAAGACTCAAAGCTTTCAATCACTTGCTTGTATAGTGAGTATTTTAACCGAGGTGTGGAACTTGCAAGTTCTTTGCAATAGTAATATTTTACTGTTTGCTGCTCGCTATAAACGTTACAGATGGTCATTTGCTCAGAAAAGTTGCCGATAGTCTTAGCAATTCATGCAATGAAACAATGTCCTGAAGCTTTATCGGTAACACTTTATAATAATGCCAAATAAATAATATTAATACCTAAATTAAATATTGGTTTAATAATAACTAACGATGAGTTAAGGCAGGTACTAATCAACAACTAACCTTAACTACAATTCATGTGTGAAAAACAACAACTTTAGCTACATATTTGTTAGTTAATGTATTAATTAACACTTTGAGGTACATTGACAGTCACATGAATTAACATGCATTAGTAAATGATTATTCATGTACTGTTATTATAATGCTTTGTTATCAGGTTCTGAAAAATGGCCTTGGATTTTAGAAAGGCACTATACAAATAAAATTTGTTGCGTGAAAATGTCATCAGTTAACTTTGAACTAAAATGATATTGTTAAGGCTGTTGCATGTTAATGATTTCTTTGTCGTTCAGATCAGGACGCGTGGTTATCTGCGTTTGAACACTGTAGTGGAAAATCTCAGTCTCCAATCAACATAGACACTCATAAGGTTTTCTATGAGCCCAAACTGCCTCCCATTAAACTGGAGGGCTATGATCTCACCGGCTCTCCCGCTCTTACCCTCATCAACAACGGTCACACATGTGAGTCCAGACCCTTTCACACCAAACACAAGATCTTACACACAGTCAAATGACTTATATATTAGATATTTGTGAAATAAAAACACAAGGACGATTCCAGCTTTGTGTATTTTGACGATTAAAGGGGAAACTATAGTTAGTTGGCACAGGTCTCCTTTTTTGTTAAATATCTCCTGTGGAACAAACATTAAGATAATGAAACATCATACTTTAATACATTACACTCTTAAAAATAAAGGTGCTTCAAAAGGTTCTTCAAGCGATGCCATAGAAGAACCATTTTTGGTTCCACAAAGCACCATTCGGTCAAAGGTTCTTTAGAACCATCTCTTCCTTACCTTTTTATAATCTGAAGAACCTCCTTTCGCCACGAAGAAGCTTTTGTGAAACAGAAAGTTTACAGAACTTATGACGCACATTAATGCCATATTTTAGATCCCTTAATACCTACTTTAACAACTAACATAACAACTACCTTACTAACTATTTATAAGCAGCAAATTAGGAGATTTTTGAGGCAAAGGTCATAGTTAATAGTTAATAGTGAGAATTGGTCCACAAACTAAAGTATGACCTTCTTTCATGCTGTTGCTTTTCAACAAACAAGACGGTAAAATTGAGTAATTAAAATTTTAGACAGAATATTGCCAGCAATATTGCTTCACCAAAAATAATTGGGTCCCACTTTATATTAGGTGTTATTAACTACTGTGTACTTACATTTAAATTAATCATTTGATAAAATGCACTTATTGTGTACATGCATGTTTTTACATTGTAGTTATATTTTATGTAGTTACATCTGTAATTAATTTCTGTAATTACATTTATAATTACACTGTTGACCCATCCCTTACACCTTAACCCACCCTTAAACCTACCCATACCACCAAACCTGTCCCTAACCTTACCCGTATCCCACCTCAATAGCAGCAGAAGTGTTTTACAATACAATATGAACACAATAAGAACATTGTACTTATTTTTTGATGTAAGTCAATAGTAGTTAAAGGGATAGTTCACTTTGAAATTAAAATTTGATATCTATCAGCTTACCCCAAGGGCATCCAAGATGTAGGTGTCTTTTTTTCTTCAGTAGATCCAATTTTGATTATATTTTTAGGTCAAACCGTTCTAGTCTGTCAGTCATATAATGGCAGGTATAGGTCCCACTGTCTCTATAAGGAAAAAGAACATGCACAGAGAAATCAAATTAAACAGTTACCCCACTCATGCATACCACGACGATGGTTTAAGACCACAAGTAAGCGGTTTGTGTGAGAATGACCTCTAAACAGTATTACAATCGTTTTTACCTCTTGTACACAACCATGTCCAAGTGATCTGAAGGTGGCAGCTTGCGCATCGGATGTGTGTGATGTGTGTGCTCAGATCTAACTTGGTCTGTGCAAGCGCAGATGATCTCTCGCGGCATTATACGTCACTCATTGTTTACAGGAACAGAGATTGTATGGTAAGACGCGTCAAAATCATCTTGCATTGCAATGTCCTATACGTCTAAATATGTTTAGATCTTCACAGTGAAAGGGAACGCTTCTAAATCTCTGTGTAAACAATGAGGTGGCGTATGCGTGCGAGATCACTTCAGTAGCTTGCGAGACTAAGCCAGACCGCAGACACACACACACACACCGGATGCGTGCGCGCACTCAGATCACTTGGACATGGTTGTTTACAAGAGGTAAAACGCGATAAATACTGTTCGTTTTCTCACACACAACGTTCGTTTAAAATTGTCTTAGGCCATCAATGTGTAGTTGCGATGGGGAATTGTTTAATTTGGATTTCTCTACCGCATGTTCTTTTCCTCTTACAGAGACAGTGACTCTATACCTGCCATTATATGACCGACAGACTAGAACGGTTTGACCTAAAAATATCAAAATTGGATCTACTGAAGAAAAAAAGACACCTACATCTTGGATGCCCTTGGGGTAAGCTGATAGATACCAAATTTTAATTTCAAAGTGAACTATCCCTTTAAGGCCACCTAATATAAAGTGTGACCAATAAAATTAAGTCAAAACAGAATCACTCATTGTATCTTTGAGCAATAGCAGTGTTTTTATTTCTTAATGAATGTGGTTTTTGAGCGAGTCAGTGATTTAATGACTTAGTCATGTTTCATTCTTGTAGGAATGAGTGTATTTCATCAAGTAAGTTTATTGAGTAAATGATTCAGTCAAAAAAAAAAAAAAAAAAAAATGAATGCATGCAGAAAGCCAGTTTTACACTTTAACTGATAAAATTACCGAAAATTAACCATTTTAAAGACTGGCTTTAAACAATGCTTAAAATACAGTTTATGGACTTTATTTACCATTTTGTTTTTGTTGCTGGCTTAAATGACATAATTACATTACCTTACTCTAATTTAAGGAATGGGTCATTCGATGCATGTTGTTTCTGTTCTTGTGTCAGTGCAGCTGAGTCTGCCGAGCAGCATGCGAATCATGAGGGGATTCGATCATGTTTATGTCGCAGCTCAGCTTCACTTCCACTGGGGAACTACAGAGGTCCCCGGTTCAGAGCACACCATTGATCATGTTCATTTCCCTGCTGAGGTAACACACGGTTTAATGGCCTCTCTGAATACAGCCAAGCATTTAGAGATCATGTTGTTGGCCCAGTCTTTCTGGAACATGATTATAAAAATTGCATAATGTGTGACATTGCATAAACACATGCTACCGCAATTTCCTCATTCCTCAGATCCACGTGGTTCATTATAACTCCAAATACACAAATCTCGCTGAGGCTGCTAGTAAAGCGGATGGATTGGCAGTGTTAGGAGGATTCATAGGTGTAAGTTTTTCAACTACAAACTTTTCTGGTTGCAGTAAAGTTTTCCAAGTAAAAGAATGCGGTTTGATCACTCCCAATAAAGTCTTTGCAATACATTTGTTAGTATTTCCTTTTGACTTTTCCTCAACAGATTGGCCTTCATGACAATGACAACTATGAGAAGATCCTGTCTGCGTTAACAGACATCAGCATAGAGGGTAAGCAACTAATAACGGTCAGCAAAGAAAACATAAAGAAAATGTAAAACAACATATGTGACCCTGGACCACAAAACCAGTCGTAAAGGTCAATTGTTTGAATAAATAATCTTTCCACTGAAGTATTGTTAGGATAGGACAATATTTGGCTGAGATACAACTATTTGTAAATCTGGAATCTGAGGGTGCAAAAAAATTTAAATATTGAGAAAATCGCCTTTAAAGTTGTTCAAATGAAGTTCTTAGCAATGCATATTACTAATCAAAAATTAAGTTTTGATATATTTATGGTAGAAAATTTACAAAATATCTTCCTGGAACATGATCTTTACTTAATATCCTAATGATTTTTGGCATAAAAGAAAAATGGATAATTTTGACCCACACAATGTATTTTTGGCTATTGCTACAAATATACCTGTGCTACTTATGACTGCTTTTGTGCTCCAGGGTCACATTTATGAAAATGTCTGAATATCTTTTTAGTAGAAACACAAAAAAGTTACATTGCTCTTTTGTTGGTTTTGATTGCTTCCATTGTCCTCAATTGTAAGTCGTTTTGGATAAAAGCATCTGCTTAAATGACTGAATATAAATGTAATTTAAACGTCAAGCATAAAGCACTGATGATTATCATCCAGCCTGATCTGATGGTCTTTTTTTCAGAGTCAGACACTGAGATTCCTGGTTTTAATGTGCGCCATCTTCTGCCGGACAGCCTGGACAGGTTTTATAGGTACAACGGGTCCCTCACAACCCCTCCGTGCTTTCAGACGGTCAGCTGGACTTTGTTCAATGACTCAATCAGAGTCTCGAGGAGACAGGTCAGACTATTCTCACAAGAGAGCTTCATGTCATTTATAGCACTCGCTGATCTAAATCAGTCTTGTTTTTCTTTTATTAGCTAGCAGCCTTGGAGGACACATTGAAAACTGAACACAACAAGCTTTTGTCCAAAAACTTCAGAGCTCCACAACTTCTGCATGGGAGAAAAGTGCTGGCATCTTTCCACACAGGATCCACTACAAGAAGTATGTACAGTCTATATTAGGCCTTTTAGCGTAATTTTTTTACTGTAATCATTGTGTACATACACATTGATCTACAAAAATCTTGGCGGATGTGTACACTGTACATGGGAGATGGGAGCCTGGCAGGAGAATTAATATCCCCTGAGAAACATACAAACATTTTACAATACATAAACAGATTAAGCAAGGCGGATTGGGTTTGGCGTACGAGTTGTGTAATTATTCTGAAATGATATGCAAGTACTTTAAAAAAACATCAGTACAATGTAACATGTAGATACATTACAAGTATATAAGTAGTTAAAGTCATTCGATATAAAGTGGCTTCATATCTACCGTTTTAGTTTTTTGAACCCAACAAACATCTAAATGTCACTTGGATTAATATTTCGTATTTAAAACAATGCCAGTTATGTAACTGCACTGACACACTCGGATTTAAACTGAATCGAAGCAGATAATGACTCAAACTTTGAAACACAGAGACTGAATTAAATCAACACTGAATTAACTTGAGCAGAATAAAGACAGTATTGTCTTCTGTAGAGCTGTTTTACAGCAGAAAGTTCATTTGTTGTTATTTGTTTATTTCCTGTTGAAACAATCTGTACTGTATGAATATGAATTAGTGTGTATATATTTTGTGTTGTGTTTTACAGTAGCAAGTGAAGCTCCAATACCTGAAACACAAGACACCAATCTAATGGAATCTAACGGTAAGAATGTATCGTTTACTGTATTTCTACAGCAGGATATAAAAACAGTTTACTTCAGAGGACATGGTCTTGTGTTGATATTATCTGTTTCACAGTGCTAACATGGTTTCATTTTCAGGAGGAAAAGTAAACGTTACAATAGAAATAATATTGCTAAATTACTTTTTAAGCCTAAAATGGTCACATACAATATATAAAAAACTTCAAAAATATTTCAGGATAAATTTAGAAATAAATCCTTACATTTAGCATGTGACATTATATGAACTCTTGAAATGTTCACGTTTTTCCTTCCTTACTGAAGCTCTCTGTGTGTGACAGTACTACGAACACAATATAAACCCGTTTAAAGGTTGTTTTTTCCACAGGACACGTTCTGGCGATAATCTTTGGGGTTCTGTTTGCTGTCACGTTGCTGGTCTTCTCCACCTACACATATCAACAGAGGAAAAAGTACTCAAAGTACGTTCATATCCATTTCTGATTTATCACTTCATTTGACTTAAGTTTGCAAACTTTTAATACTCTCTGCTTTTTTAAAGTACAAAAGACTAAACATGTTTCTCTTTTGTCTCTTGTTCTCTACAGGTTTAAAAAAGACTCCAAGCAAAACGTTATTTATAAACCAGCTGCCGTTGAAAAAGACGTAGATCAAACCTCTGTTACTGTATCATAAACCACATATTTATTCAGAAACTTGTGTTGTCTTGTTTGTCTTCAGAGTGAGACTTTGGAATAAACTGTTTGCAAATTACTAGAAATTGCTGCATGCAGTAATGTAATATGTCATTACATACCTGGGGAAAAAAGACCAAGCCCAAAATGACTAAACACTAAGCTTTTAATCGTCTTAACCACAAATTATTGGTCAGGAAATAAGCACAAAGCATAAAAACACACTGCCGTCTCAAAAAAAACATCAAAGACAGAATGAAGTTTTTGTCCGAATACGGGACGTTTGATTGAGAGCGGAGCAGAGTTGTGTGGAGTGATGAATTACGATAAAACATGAGTTGTGTGGCGATGCACCAAAGATCTGTGATGATATAATGATGAATGCATCTCTAGCACAGTGAAGCATGGAGGAGCTGATCTCCGTGAAAACTCAATTAATGCTTTGGAGTATAAGAGAATATTGCAGAATGGCTTGCTTTCCACAATTAAAAAAAGTTATTATATATAAAGTTATTATATTCATATCTAAATTCTGGACTATTTTCTGTATAAAATGTTAAAAAAAATTATTGTATATAATTTTTCAAATGAATGCAGTATTTGTTAAAACAGAGCAGAAGTATTTTAAATCCATTGAATTGAGGGAGATTTGTTCCACCTTGTGGAAAAAAATAAAGAAAATCATCTGTAATACCATGGTATAGCCATTAGATGCCAGTGTAGCCATATATATTCAGTGCTGTGCATTCCTTAGTTACTGAGCAGTGTTTTCAGGCCTAATTGTTTAAAGTGCCCCTATTATGGGTAATGAAAGGTTCATATTTTGGTTTTGAGAGTCCCCAACAACAGGTTGACATGCATGCAAGGTCATAAAACACTTTCATTTTCTTATAATATACATTTATTTTTACCTTACTTGCTCAATGACTCCCAAAGATTCGCTCAGTGATTCATTTTTCCAAACTCCTCCTCTGCGTGACGCTAATCTGCGGTGATTGGTCGATTTCATTTAAAGCAGTGTTTGTGAGCAGTGCTGCTTTGTGTACAGCGTTACCGGGAAACAGCTGTTTTTAACGCTCCAAAAGCAGCACCTAGTGGCAAAGAATGAATCTGCATTTTCATTCAGACCAACGCGAAAATCAAGTTTTCCCAGTGCAACAAGTGGGCAGCAATATGCTAATGTTTGATGTTGACCTCAACATGAAACGATTGGGATTCATTTTAAAAGCAACTCGTTTCAATGATTCAGAGTCCACTCTTTCTTTTGAGAGACAATAACTTTATACACGGTGCACTTTCAGATTTAAAACTTTGCAGGGTGTTTTCATTCACTTAGAGCTGTGTTACACACTGCATGAAAGATCATTTTCAAAAATCCATAATAGGGGCACTTTAAGTTTTGTCACCCCTTTGCATTGTGGCTGATTTGTAGATTGTACACACCAAAACATCTCTGTATTTTCGTATTTTTGCCTATTTCCCATTCATTTCAGATGGTGGTCATTTTTGACCGCAAACAACACAAGTGGGAGTATTTTTTTATTTTTTTTTACAACCATTTAGCCTTTTCCAATCAAGTCCACAGTTTTTTTTTCACATAGGGACTGCCATAAAGGTCACCAAGTTTTGTACCATTCTGATAAAGTAGTGATTTTTTAAATTTCCAAACATTTTTTTTTCGGTCTAAAATGACTGAACAACACCAGAGGGTTAAAGAAATCAAAAGTGGAAGATGTCCTAAGTTACTTTATCTACAGTATGTGTGCAGTTCTTGCTAATTTCCTGACCAGTGATTTGTGATTAAAATGGTTAAAAGTCCACTAAAATTTTGTAATTTTTGATTTGGCCCACTTTTTTTTTTTTTTTTTTTTTGCCCTGGAGTATATGTATCTGGAGTTTTTTGTACATAATTGTGTCAACAAATTCTTTTTTTTTTTTTTTCATTTTGCTGTTTCTTATGTTTCTTTGCTGTTTCCTTTGTATTTAGGAAATTAATCATAACATATTATTCATCCACCTACAATGGTACTCTTAACAGTATCTGAGTGAGCAGAACCTAGTTTATATATAGATAAACCGTCAAACCACAGCCATTCATTTATATATTACCCAGATAGTGACCACTGCCTCTGTCTCTCCAGTCATCTTAGATTAGATTTCAGAAACTAATATTTTAGTCTTGACATACAATTTCAAAATTGTAAGTGTATAGTGACTTTGTGAGGCCGTGTTGTGTCTCTCCGAACGGACTGTTCTTTGCTGCATGTATGTATCAAACACGGTCCAGAACACTAAACATTCCTGTCAGCACCAGCAATGTGTAAGACCATTAAACTTTGAATTTGGAAAATCCATGAGTTAACTTGTGTTATATATATAAGAAGTCATGACAGGTCATGTAGAGGTGTGTATTTCAACACAATTCTGTTGAAGACTGACTGTGAAGCATGTAGTCCAATGCATGTGGCGGGTCAGGGGGTCAGTTCTCACATTTCAGTAAGATATTTACTAAAGGGCAGAGGTCACATGACTCCGAGAGCCTAAAAGCCACAAATACCGGTAACACTTTATACATTAACATGAGTTAATACAATAGCAACTGCTGAAACACCGATTTTGCAGCATTTATTTGGTTAATGTCAATCACCAAAAAAATGTTTAAAAATTAACATTAAAGGGATAGTTCGCCTACAAATGCAATTCTGTCATCATTTACTCGCCCTCATGTTGTTCTAAACCTCTATGAGTTTCTGGTAACACTTTAGGAACCGATTCTCAATATTAACGAGTTGCTTATTAGCATGCCTATTATTAACATTATTGGCTGTTTATTAGTACTTATAAAGCACGTATTCTGCATGACCATATTCTACATCCATAATCCTACCCAATACCTAAACTTAACACCTACCTTACTATTAATAAGCAGCAAATTAGGAGTTTATTAAGGTAAAAGCTGTAGTTAATGGTTGTTAATGGCGAGAATTGAACGTTAAAAGTTTCTTTCTTCTGCTGTACACAGTAGAAGATATTTTGGAGAATGTTGGTGACCAAATTTTTTTTCCCATACTATGAGAGTCAATGGGAACCAGCAACTTTGCTTACCCACACGGTTCAAAATATTGTTTTTTACGTTCAACATAACAGGTTTGGAACAACTTGATGGTGAGTAAATGATGACAGAATTGTAATTTTTGGGTGAACTATCCCTTTAATCTGCTGATGATACCCAAGGCATTTACTATGTTATGTTAATAAATTGGACACTATTGTGTAATGCTACCCAAATATCCTAACTATATGAAAACTTCAACTTATGCATTCAAACATGCATCAACATTTATGATTCACATGTGTGTACCACATCTTCTAAATATTTGTAAATATTTTGCTTCCCCCAAATAACTCCATGAAAAGTCCATGAACTGATTAACAGGGTATTTTTAATCTTTTTTGTCAAATCAATTTTGCATATGAACAGCAATCTGATTCCCTGTTTGGCACGTCATATTCTTAGAAACTTTATAAAGCAGCATTAAAATGTTACATAATTACAAGAAGTCCTTTTGTAATTGAAATTCAGTAAAGCACCGAGTTATTGTGTCCAATTACAGAACATGACGAGAGCTCCATCTGCACGGGTTTAACACTGGATGACAACCGTAGACCAGAAACAACTCGCGTACAGACACAGAGGATGAGTACAGAACGTAATACATTAACACAGAACGCTAGCGGTTACTGAGGAGCTGCCACCATCCAGAGAAACAAACCTGAACGTCGCATCAACACAGAACCGCTGCGACTTCACTGTGGTCTGTGATGTACCGTAATGAGCGTGTGCTGGATGCGTTTTAAGGCTGACAGACTGGAAAACAGGTAATGTGTAAGTAAATGCAGTGATGTTAGTGTGCTGGGTTAGGAATTAAAGCTGTTAGTGTAACTCAGTGAGAAGACAAGTGTGGATCTACATACAGCAGCATAGAGTAAGTGTCAGATAACTACAACTGTGATGACCACACGGCCGACAGGCCCAGCACCAGGTCTGAAGCACACGTGTGACCCTGGACCACAAAAACAGTCATAAGTGTCCATTTTATTGAAATTGAGATTTATACATCATCATCAAAGCTGAATAAAAAAGCTTCCCATTGATGTATGGTTTGTTAGGATCGGACAATATTTGGCTGAGATACAACTATTTGAAAATCTGGAATCTGAGGGTGCAAAAAAATCTAAATATTGAGAAAAGTTGTCCAAATGAAGTTTTCAGCAATGCATATTACTAATCAAAAATGAAGTTTTGATACATTTATGGTAAGAAATTAACAAAATATCTTCATGGAACATGATCTTTACTTAATATCCTAATGATTTTTGGCATAAAAGAAAAATGGATCATTTTGACCCATACAATGTATTTTTGGCTATTGCTATAAATATACCTGTGCTACTTATGACTGGTTTTGTGCTCCAGGGTCACATGTTAACATGAACAGAAGATTCTGTTAGATATGTAAAGGTTGCATTCAATTGTCAGAAATATATTGAAAATGGAGTTTTTCAGTTGCTTTGTGATTCCTGTTCTCTACCGATCAAATGAGCTACAAACAAATGACTAAGTTGATGAAAAATGATCACCAAGCATCAATCTGTCCTGCATAATTACACAGAAATGGTTAAGACATGTGTTCTGTTTGAGAAAGTGAAATGTTTTCCTTGTCACAACACAAGGAAGTTTTCCTTCAGGGTTATAATGGCAGTAAATGGAAATGCTCTGGACTCTGCACATGTATGCGTGTAATAATAATGATAACATGAGTAAAAGAGGGTGAAACTGGTGCTCTGTTTGATCGCTCGACCTCTTAAAGCGGCTTCATTCAGAACGTACAGGACATCAGCAAATAAAACTCAAAACCACAAACATTCACAAGAAGAGCTGGACAATGATGCTTTTAAAACAAAATAATATTAGAGATCTGTCTTATTGATTTGCATTCAGATCAAGCTATTTACAGTGTTTCTGTGACAGCCTCATGGCTGTTGGCCCCGCTGAGATGGCTGATGCTGGAGGGATCCCCTCAGGGTTTGAGCTGGTGAATGTGCTCTTTCACAAAGCGCTGCCATTCATTCGAGCAGCAGACTCAGCCCATCTGTTGTCCTAGATCTCGCTAGGTATGACAAAACCCATCTTATGAAGATTGCCCCTCAGCTTTCCTGCCTGCAGAAACAACCAAGAGCAGACACAATCAGACAGACAAAAGCTTTTCAAGGGCCTGGGACTGTGTGGTACAGTACTGTACTGATCTGTGGGAACACTAGACACAGACACCTTTAGACAGTCTTTAGAAAAAGGACAGGGGCTGGATTCATGAAACATTCTTAAGAAAGAAATTCTTCAGAACTGCTAGTTTTCTGTTTCTCTCCCGTGCACATGTACAACAATCCACTGTAATTACGAATTCACTCGCTTAATTGTAGGGGGCTCCAAAGACACTTAAATACACAAAACTACATAGAGCTGCTTTAAGAATAAAGTTGAGAATATGTTGCATTCCCAAAAACATTACAAGTTTGGTAACACTTTAGTAAAAGGGACAAATTCTCAGTATAAACTAGTTGCTTATATTAGCATGCCTATTAATAACATATCAGCTGTTTATTAGTGCTTATAAATCACACATTCTGCATGAGCATATTCTACATCCCTAATCCCACCCAATATCTAAACTTAACAACTACCTTACTAACTACTAATAAGCAGTAATTAGGAGTTTATTTAAATAAATAGTTAAAGGTTTGTTATTAGCGAGAATTGGACCTTAGAATTAAGGTTTTATTTGTTAACATTAGTTAACTACATAGTAAACATGAACAAACAATAACCAATACATCATTTATTAATATTAGTCAATGTTAACTTCATAATTTACTAATGCACTTTTTAAAAATTTGTCAATGTAATTATATTTTTACTGACAAAAAATGCTTTAAAATGCATTGCTCATTGCTAGTTTATGTTAGCTAATGCATTAACAAAACAGGGCCTTAATGTAAAGTGATGCCAACATTTCACAAGAATGTTCGGTCACACTTTATTTTAATGTCCAATTCTCGCTACTAATAAACCATTAATACGACTTGATTAATAACAATAAGCTCCTAATTTGCTGCTTATTAATAGTAAGGTAGTTAAGTATGTAGAATATAGTCATGCAGAATATGTGCTTTATAAGCACTAATAAACAGCCAATATGTTAATAACAGGCATGCTAATAAAAGTTAATAGTGAGATTTGGTCCCTACACTGAAGTGTTACCAAACATTCTTATCTTTTATTCTTTAGGCAACACATAAAAGAATCTTGAATTTCTCAAAAGAATCTTCTCACAAATCAATGTAAGCTCCTAAAGACTTTTTATGAGTTCCAAATTCAGTAAAAACTTAACTCGGGAGCATATTTTTAATTTTACAATTAAAACACAATTTTTAGCAGTAAAAATAAAAATGAGAAAGTGCAATAAAGACTGTGCAAATCAATGCAACAGACCGCTACATCTTCAGACAGGTTCTTTACAAATAACTATTTAAAATACATGGCGTATTAAAAATGCAATAGCGTTTCCTAAATTCTCAATTGAAAATAGTGCGCATGCTTATTATGATTATTACAGAATTATTATTTCTGTAGCTGATCAGAGCCTATGGCAAGAACTACCATATAATCAGATAACACCATAACCTGTCAATTTATTTCTAAGACAAAAATAATTATGTTCTTAGAATTTAATCTTAAGTTCTTAAATAATTTTTAAAGAAGTTTGTAAGACTGTTCCTATGTACAGTTCTTGGAAAACAGAAAAAATCTTAAGAAATTTCTTAACTTAAGAACATTTCTGTGAATCCAGCTTCAGAGGAAACATATAATGAATGAAGTTAAAGTGTTGTTTTACGTCTAAATGACAAGAACGATTTTTTCCCCCCAAAATGTACAATATTATACCTTGGGATGCAGTGGAATAAACGTTTGAGATACTTGACAAACGCGCTTAAATATAGCAGCAGAGTAAAAATACTTTGTTACTATCCACAATTGTGGAAATATGGGGGCCTGCTGATATGAGATTCACAGTCGACTATAAAGAGAGCGATGGTGAACATCTGGAAGCACATGACTAAAGCAGTGCCCTCCAAACCTGGTGCTCGAACCCAGGGCTCAGAAACACTGCTACAGAGCTCACACTTCAGATTGGATTACTGTTTAGACACTCTTGGGCATCACTGAAACCTGTAAAGCGTGTGAGTGTCATGTCTTACGTGTGCAGAATGCATTGAGGCCGTGTAGTGATCCTCCAGATGAGAAGAAGGCCCAGACGCCCATCAGCAGCGTAATGACGTACACAGGAGGCAGACTGCCCTCATACAGCGGATTCAGCAGCGACTGACACATGGGGAGAGAGAACATCTCTTTTAGACTAGCAGCAGAGTAAGGGATGTATACCTTAATAAAACTGCAGACCCAACTGGATCTAGACTGGACACATTTAATATTTGAGATGCATGGTGACAGAAGATAGTAACAGGGCCAAAGTCTGCTGAGCTATAAAAAAAGCAATCTCTGAGCAATAACATTTCCTGGGGAAAGTTTACAGACACAAATAGCCCAAGCTGTGCGTATGAAACCGAGAAACAGTCACAGTCCTGTAACGTCATGCTCTGGTAATGTGAAGCTCTCCTGCTGCATCCAGAGGAAACATTGGACATCTGAGCAAGCCCGTCTAAAACAGTGTTACCATGTAATAACAGAGTACGTATCGAATGTCTGGTGTAACTCTACACCATCACAAGCTACAGGCGCTAAGCTGATGATATACATCAAGCTACGAGAATCTCTAATGACAGAATTCATTTACCAAGCTTACACACAATACAGTTCAAAAGTGTGGGATCTAGAAGATTTTCACAATGTTTTTGAAAGAATCTCTTCTGCTCACAAAGGCTGCATTTATTTGATCGAACTTACAGTAAAAACAGTAATATTCTAAAACATTACAATTTAAAATGTGAATATATAGTAACATTTATTGCTGTGATCAAAGCTGCATTTTTAGCAACATTACTCCACTTTTCAGTGCCACAGTGTCACATTTCTGATTAATATTATTAATGTTGAAAATAGTTGTTTAAAGTTGTTAACTCTGGATTTTTTGACAAAAAGAAAGTTAAAAAAAAACAGCATTTATTTGAAATAATATTTTGCAACAATGTAAAATTCTTTACTGCCACTTTTGCATCCTTGCTGATTATAAGTATTCATTTATTTAAAAAAAAAAAATCTCTCACTGATCTCAAACTTCAGAAAAGTAGTTTTATGTGTAGTGACGAAAGAGATCTGAGATTCTGGTATCTCTCGCCATCAGTGAGCTGGTGAATGAGTTAGCTGAGCCACAGTTAAACTGCAAATAATGTGACTTGACTTAGACTCAAAGAATTTTAACTCGTTTCAATTAGAGACACGATGAATTAAAATCTAAAGGTCTACAAGAAATATTGTGTCACCACTGATATAAAATAATCTTTAGTGCAAGCCATTGGTTTTTTTTTTCCATGTGCGAGATAATACAGGCATTTGCTACTATATGACAGAACTGGACACACATCATGGAAGTTCAGCAGGAGCAAAAATAAATCTTTGCTAAAACGGTTACCAATGCATTTACTATGGAGAAAATCAAGAGGCAACAAAAAAGCATGCCTAGAAGTTGTTCAATGTTTTTCTTTATAGGTGAACGGATAAAGTATTCATTTGAAAGCATATGAAATTAAAGCAAAAAAAAGTCAAGTTAAATCTCATATACTTTCTTTGCTATAAGTATAACCCCCACGCATAATGAAAAACACACATCAAATCAACCGTACTGTGAGTGGACTTATAAAAAGAACCTGAACCTGAAATGACTTGAACTGGTAAGATCAAAGTCTTTCAATGTCAGTTCACACCAGAGACTCGTTGACATGTGAAGGATGGATGTGGACAGTGAAAGTGTGTGTTCATGCAAAGCTCACCAGGCCAGCGACTAACAAGTGTAGAGAGACGACCGCAGCGATGACCCACCAGCGGCTCTTCTCACAGCCCTCGAAGAACACCACACCCCAAAACGTGTGCAGCAGCGTCAGCGCCAGCGTCATCAGCGCTGCAGACATCAAACACACAACATCTTCATCACTCCACTACAACATTCCCACAAGACCCCACCTATAATCTCAGGAATTCATATACAGAAAACTGTACATTCATTATGAATATGTCCATGGAGTTATAAGATTTCACCCGTTCAGAAATCACACTTTAAAATAGTTTAAAATAATTAAAAAAAATTAAAGTTATCCCAGTTGAGAACACTGCCTTGAAGAAAGATGCGTTTCCAATACTGTATGCATTTCTTGTATCTTTTTTTGTGAAAGAAATCCATCCAGGTTTGGAATGACATGAAAGAGTAAATGATGACCATTTTTGATGATCATTTGTATCCCTTTAATAAATAACAACAGAGGTTTTAAACCTTCTGGACTAATGAATTTTCATGAATTTTTCATGACTTTCCCAGTCGCACTAAAGGACTTTTACATTATTATTATTATTATTATTATTATATTATTTATTAATTTATTTTTCCCCAAAAGGATTGCACTCTCAAAGAGCAATTTCTAGTCAGTATTTCAGCAATGAGCATATCTAGAACAATTCCTATGACTTTTCCAGGCCTGGAAACCACAACTTTAAAATTTCCTGATATTTCCAGGCTTTTCATAACTGTGAGAACGCTGTTATTATTTGTGACCCTGGAGCACAAAAGCAGTCTTAAGTCTCTGGGGTATATTTGTAGCAATAGCCAAAAATACATTGTATGGGTCAAAATTATCCATTTTTCTTTTATGCCAAAAATCATTAGGATATTAAGTAAAGATTATGTTCCATGAAGATATTTTGTAAATTTCCTTCTGGAAATATATCAAAACTTCATTTTTGATTAGTAATATGCATTGCTAAGAACTTCATTTGAACAACTTTAAAGGTGATTTTCTCAATATTTAGATTTTTTTGCACCCTCAGATTCCAGATTTTCAAATAGTTGTATCTCAGCCAAATATTGTCCGATCCTAACAAAAAAAAAAAGCTTATTTATTCAGCTTTCTGGTGATGTAGAAATCTCAATTTCAAAAAATTGACACTTAAGACTGGTTTTGTGGTCCAGGGTCACATATAAGAATATAAAAACTGAAGAAAAACAATTAAGGGATAAAACAGACCAAAATAAAATGAACAAAAACAATCAAAGTGTTAGGCATGTCTGCAAAAAATGATGTTCTTTAGTATCATTGAGAAATTTTAAATAAGGTTCTTTACATGAGCATTATAAAGATAACATTTAAATGATAATATTTAAAAACAGAACCAATCAGGAACAAAGCATACTAAGATATGTCCTCTTGATAATGTAATATACTGTAAAAGTAGAACCTAACAACATGACCTTTACTCTGTCTCACAAAAAAACATGTTTGTATTTCAATGCCAGCTTCCATATTTCATGGCCAAATCCAGATTAAAATATGAAAGTAGTGTTGTGTTTTTCACAAAAAACAGTTTTTGTGAGTGACCTATGTGGCATCAAGAGTAAATCACTTGGTCCCAGTGATTATTATATAAAATATACATCTTTCCCCCACAGCAGGATTGGTTTGTGTCATTTGCCAAGTGCTTTGTCATATGTTGACATACAAACAGCACATCTGAAAGCTGCTGGAAACAGCTGATTACTCATGGCCCATGAGGCTTTGCAGGAGCTCACCTGCTGTAATGAAGTAATACTGTGAGTCTCCAAAGATGCCCACCGTCCCGGGACCCAGAGAGTCAGAGAGGATGTTGATCATTGAGAACGCACCACTCATGATCCCAAAGCCCAGCCCAGCCACTGCACTCAAAACACACACACACACACACACACACACACAAGCTGATAAAACCTGACAAACAAAGTGCAACATGAAACACAGTAACAGCTGAGCACAGTTTACCGTAAGCCATCTGCCGAACCGAAATAGCTGAACTGTCATCATCACTAATGGCTGCCAGACCCTCGTTGGCCTTCCTGATGAATCAACACAAGAGTTAAAAACGAATAACCGTTTCAAAGAACCAAGTTCATTACAATCAGCTGACAGCAGCTTGAGTTTGCAATTCACATCTGAAAACCTTGGACAAGAAACAATGGAAGAAGCAATTATTATTCCTGATAACAGAATGAACTCCAAAATCATGGCATCTATTCTGTCACTTTTATAATTTAAGGTAAGACAGTACAGGAAATATTATTTTTTAATGCAATGGTCAATTTTGAGATTTTTCTGTCTACTTTGGTCAATAACATGACACACAAAAAAATACACATTTAAGTCATTTGCATATGTAGATTTCAATTACAGTACATATTTTTAAAGCCTGTTTTCTCAAAATGAGTTTTTCCCCCTTACACAGAGGCAGAAATCTCTACTTCACAGCTCTTACATACACCAAACCTTACCGTTTTATTCCTATTAATATTCATCTGTTACATATAACATTTCATTCCTAAAAACATGGTGAAAATGTATTGTTTTTCTAACTGTTGACAGAATTTTCTGACTGTTTCTCAGTATTTTTAACTTTATTATGTCAAAAAAAAAAAAAAAAAAAAAAAAAAATTTTGAACTTGATTGTATCCAATCCAATCTGTTCTGGAAAAGTATGCAAATAAGTGCACATTTAATTAGATACTGCCTCATTTGCATATATAAACAGTTCAGAAAACTTTCTAATGGAAACTAGACTGAAGATTTGTGGAGCTGGATTTCTTATGTATGGCGCACCATGAAGAGTCTCACCTGAGCAGTCTGTAGTAGGCAAAGCGAAAGACTTCCTGGAGCAGGACCGAGAAGAAGACCCCAAAAATCAGCAGGCCCCTCTGAAGACTGAGATCCTGCGAGTTACTGGCCTTTATAGCGATGAACCACACCAGAGAGGACAGGAGCAGAGACAGCAGCCAAAAAAACGCCCTGAAACAAACACACGGGCTGTGTTCAAAATGCCATACTATCATACTACTCTTACTATTTCTGCAGTATCCAGTATGTACTCTGTGCATAGTATGCAAATTTTCTTTATGCATAGAATACCCAGATGACCAGAATCTGCTTAATATAACACAAGTACACTGAAATTAGGACAGAAACTGTGTTAGGAATGGCATGCTACCATACAACTCCTACTATATTGCAGTATGCTATACTGTGAATAGTATGTGAATTTTCTGTATGTATAATTTTCTAATAAAATGTGTATATATATATATATATATATATATATATATGAGAATTTACACTCAATATGTTATTGCATACTGTTTTATAATGTACTGAAATAGAAATATCTGCCACCTAACTATATTTACACACCTGTTGCTAAAAAATGCTGCTATTTTTGTGTAAACAGAATTTATCATTATGTGCACTTAGTGTAACTAGAATATATCACTTTTTCCACTGCCAAAAATATCATTGTTCAGTTAAAGACAGCTCAGTGTTGATTCAGTTCTGTCCAATAAAGTTCATCAATTATGAAATGACTTCAACTGAGTTTACTAGTATGAAGCCTTAAAAAAAGAACGGTTAGCACATTTTTTATAAGATATCAGCCTCAACAGCTGTGCTGAATTAATGTCCAGTGTTTGTCATGTGACCACACTGTAGCACACTACTCTGAAACATTTGTTGCTTACTGTATACTGTTTCACACACTTTTCTTCAAAAAAATAGTAGGCAGTATGTACTGTGTAGTAAGCAGTAAGCAAGTATGCCATTTGGAACACAGCCATGCTCTTACATTCTCCACTTCCAAGGGCCTGTTAAATGCCATGAACAACAACTTTAAAAGGCATAGACACTTTACAACTTCATTAATGAACACTCAAACAGAAATGCCATGGAAATCAGGCTTATTTGAATGTTCTAAACATTATATAAAGAAAGATATCTTGAAGGATAACGTGTTGTCCACTGTCCAAAAAAAGTATAGTGGAGCCACCATGGTAATACTATGGTACTTTGGTATGTTCCACTGAATAACTGATGTTTAAATAAAAGCAAGGTTTTGTTAATAGCATAATGAGGATGTGAGTGAGCTTGGATCACATGACTCACCCTGCGATCAGAATGATGACTCTTAACGGGTCTTTGGCGATGGTGAAAACAAACAAGGCGAACGACGGACCAAACGCTATGAAAGCACAGCCAAAAAACACTGCCAGAGTCATCCTGGATGAACAGCTTTCTCTGTGACTGTCCGATCAGATAATGAGCAACAATAGGCTCCACAGAAACACTCGAAACGAACAGCACTGCTGAGAAAGTCAACGCGAACAACGCTAGTAGGAAACAGACGCAGGTTTACTTAATTCTCCATAAAATAGAGAGAGTTTAAACCTGATATTCTCATTTGCAGCCGTACGATACAGAGAAATCACGGTATTCTCATAAGCAGACAGATAAAGAATCGATCCATCAAAGCTAATAAATCCGATTATATTCGCGCGGTTTATATCGTTCTTCAATGAGCGCTTTGTTCGGTAACATTTTCAAACTTAATCTTCAGTTTCTCTTTACCCGAATAAAAACCACACGCGACACTTCCGAGGGCTTTTGTTTGGTGTAAAGATCGGCTTGCGCTTCCGGGTTTACGTGCGTGTCTGAGCAGCGCACTTCCGCCGCTGCGTGGCGCTGTGATAGCAGCAGTGTTGCCAAGTCCTCGGATTTTCCGCGGATTTGTGCTACTTTAACACTGTTGCCGCGGGTTGAAGCGACCCCGATAACGTGATATTTAGGAATGCGAATTTTACCGGAGGAACCCCGCCGAGAAACGTATATTTTACCCCCGGGAACGCCCCTGGAAACGCGATTGGGGCTAGTTTTGCACTAGTTTTGAGTAGCAATAGGGCGGGATTTATAGAACCTGGCAACCCTGATAGCAGACTGTCTCTAGTGAACAGTAAGCTAAAGAAAAGTGGCAAATGCAGTTGCAACTGTACATAAAGCAGCATGTTTTAGTGCTGTTATTCCTGTCTGATCATGTACACAAACTATGCCTGTTGTAATTATTGTCTAATGTGGTTATTAACACTGCTGTAATACGGGCCCAAGTTGATGCACTGATGATGATGGGGCAGTCTGCCACCACTGATAACAGCATAAAGTAAAAACTTCTCTAAACTGTTACATGTGCAAACATAAAAATATGAGAAAGTAAACAGAGAATAAAAATGGTAAATGTAGACCTAATATCTTGTTTAGTACAATAAAAATGAATGTGTCAAGCACACCAGGCATGAGGGCAGCTCCTTTCACCATTAATTGTGAAAAATACTAATGAAATATTTTGGGTTATTTATTCATTTGCATGATAGACAGATAAAGTCATCTCATGTCATGTTTATTCTGGTCAGTGCAGAACAGCAACCATTTAGCCAAATCTACTCTAAATCTGGAGCAGTGAGTGGAATTATAATTCTAATGGCAGTGCAGGCCAAAAATAAGGCCTGGAGAATTTAACCTTGGTTGGATGTTGGTGCTATTGCCTGGTAATCAGGCACAAAGACTCACCTTAAATGGCCAATAGGAGGTGCTACAATAAAGGTAAGCACATTTTGGGTCTCAACCATGCATTATGTGGCGAAACCTACTTTGGCAAACTAGTCCAAAGCTGCTCTGCTGGTCAGAACAAAATAGTTCAGAAAGATTCTCTGGAGTCTGTTATCAATAATGCAACAGCAGAGCATGGTGCTAACAAGGCTTTGATTGACAGGGAATGCATGAACTGATCAAATCTAGACACTGAATGTAATACAAGTCACCTTGGATAATTAGAGAGTGCATTCAGGGAGTATCGAGACCAAATTATTTTTTGTTTCATGTATTTTTTGTTGCAGTCTTATGATAATACTCCATACCCCATTATCACACAAACACACATTGTACTAACTTTAATTTATTAAAAAGGAAAAACTGAAATGAATGGCATTTTAAGGGGTTTTCTTACACCAAAATGACTAATAAATAAAGCAGCAGAAGCACAAGTCTGCTTATTTTTTCTCACTAAAGCATAAACATTTATTATGGCAAAGGACAAACACGCATTCACAGAGTAAAGTCACTCCATATACTGTTCAAATTCAGTCTTTTAATCTGTCGCCACTCTTAACTGCTATTGTCAGACTTCTTAAGAAGATGATTTTTCAATAAAAAGGCAAAAGGCAAAATTCTGTTTTCAGTATTTTAATAATTTTAATCAAATAGCTCAAACAACTGCATAGGATACATAAACAGGTGATGCATAAAAATTGCAGGAATTATTTAAAAATGTGTGCAAGAATGATCCAAATGTTATCCCTTTTATATACCAAATAAATGCAAGTTTTTTCTAGGATTTATTACATAGTGATTTGCATTAGAGGGAGTTAGAGTTTTAAACAATGTAAAAAATATTTTCCCCAATTAATCAAATCCATTGCATTCCTTCACATATATAACACAGAAATAATAACATAGATTCAGCAATCTCATCCAACCCAATAATTAGTATCATTATTATTATCATCACCTTGAGTACGTTATTCTTCACAGATTTGGTCAGATCTGTCAAATAGACAGAAGAAATAAATGTTTGCAAGCATTTGCAGTAGTTATTATAATCAAAAACATAAGCCATGTCTTACAGGCCCAATTTTATATAATTATCACAGATATTTTAGTGTTGCCTACTGTTGCAATTTCACAACATTTTAAAGCAAGGGTTTATCAGCACAAATTCGTTTTGGACCCTCTTCCTTGAGAGCAGGACATGAGATCCGCATGATGCATTCGGAGCAGTGAATTTCATTGAAAGGCCACAAGTTTGCGGCACTGCATACGGAAACATTCATATTACAATTTTGCAGGTGATATTAGTTACAATCACAGCTGTGCATTTTGGTACAAGTCAATGAAAATGCTTAAAAAAAAAATAGTAACCTCAAAAGTGATTTCATTGTACAAAATCTTGCCTTTAAATTGTTAGTATATGGATTAAATCCAAAATTGAGAATTACAGGATTTTTTTTTTTTTTTTTTTTTTCAGTTGAGGTCAAAAAGCTACATTTGTAGTAAACATGACGTTTAGAATATATCAAATTAGAAGGTCACAATGGATTTCTTACAGATACTACAAATCCAGGTTGATCATTTGTTTAACATTCTGCTGGCTTCTCTACTGTTGCAAGACATTGTTTGCATCGGGCTGTTTGGAAAGAAAATGGCAAGTGTGTGACTAAGACATTCACTTATCAAAGCAAAGAGCTGCGTCAGGCCCTGCTGGAAAGCTTAGTGTGTTGTGAGACTCCGTCTTTATAAATTGTTGAGCTCCAGAAGGGTCTGGTCAAGCACTTGGTGCATGTTCAGATTCTCCTCTTTGGCCTGGGCCAGTTTCTCTGGTGATGTGAGAACAAGAAGAGATTTAGTGAGCCATAATTTACAACTTAAAAATCAAGCAGCACATAAAACGAGCAGGCAAACAAATCTTGACAATCACAATATAAAAAAAACTGTGAAAATGATGGGAATGACTGTTATCAGATTCTTTCAAATATAGTATATAGAAAATAATAAGCATAAGAACAATAGATTGTTTTTCTGGGACCATTGTATTTATGCTTCTTTTTGACAGCATTTTTAGGAGATTTTGGTACAGTGCTAAGAGTCTGCCAGTAGGAAAAGTGCAAGCCTTGTTTTGGGAATGCCACTCGTGTCAGGTTTGATTACACTGAGTGTTGGGGAAAGTTACTTTTAAAAGAAAAGTAATGCTTTACAATACAATGACAAAAGTAACTAATTGCATTACTTGGTTACTTTTTATGCATTGTTACTTTTGCATTATTTTTGTCACCTGAACTGAGCTTGCTTATTTGTTTTTTAAAAACAAAACCTCAAAAGTTACATTTTTTGGCAACTGTGAGGGCCCTTTCAAACCTAAGGTGAAATGAATAAACCTCAGGCTGAAGGAAGTGCCTCTGCACTTACTCCCGATTTCACTCAACACAGGGACAGGAGAGTCAATAATGGGAAAACAATTTCACTGTAAATTTAAAAGTAATGCATTACATTTAGTTGTTAAAAAAAAAAAGGTCTGATTATATAACTTGCGTTACTTGTAATGTGTTACCCCTCCAATGTCAATGTTTCCATATTCCACTTATCAGCACCTTTTGTGAGTTTATCAAGGTTTTGTTCTTCTGTCAAACCAGCTATCAACAAGAAGCCATGTTTTTGAACCATCTGCAGTTTGTGGAAGCATTCAATATTTAATAAAGCCAGAGCATATTAAAGAAGCTGTCAACAACACAAGCAACTCTGACCAGGTTGTGTCCAACAAAGTTACAAATTTATGTGACAGGAAAAAAAAAAAACAGGAATCTTGCAACAGTAATTCTGCTGGGGTAATGATGCAAAATAGAAACAGCAGTTGTTTCAGAACAAGTTACACGACTGTGAGCTCATCTAGGAACTTATTCTGGAAATATATTTATTTTCAGAATTTATGAACATTCAGCAACAACAAAATAAAAACCTCAAGCAAGTTTTTTTTTATGTGCATTTCGAAAATGTTCACATCTTGATGCTTTCATCCAGCATTTTTATGCAATATTTGGATAAAAATTACATTAGTTGAAGCAAGGCCTAAACACCGGGAAGCCAAAACAATGAAGGAAAAAAAAAAAAAGTGACCCAGGACCACAAAAACCAGTCATAAAGGGTCAATTTTTCAAAACTGAGATTTATACATCATCTGAAAGCTGAATAAATAATCTTTCCATTGATGTATGGTTTGTTAGGATCGGACAATATTTGGCTGAGATACAACTATTTGAAAATCTGGAATCTGAGGGTGCAAAATCACCTTTGAAGTTGTCTAAATGAAGTTCTTAGCAATGCATATTACTAAACTTAATTTTTGATTTGATATTCACAGTAGGAAATTTACAAAATATCTTCATGGAACATGACCTTTACTTAATATCCTAATGATTTTTGGCATAAAAGAAAAATCAATAATTTTGACCCATATTGTTGGCTACTGGTTTTGTGCTCCAGGATCTCAAATATAGAATAGAGATTCCAAGAACAGCCAATTACTAAATCTGGGGTTTTGATGCAGTGGTCACTCCTGATTTTAATGATGATGACAGTAATAAATATAGCATCATTTAGAAGTTGTAGACAAGAAACATGAATGCTAAAATTTTCATAACAGGAGACATAAAAACATTTAGCAATTTGCAGCTACTTTCATGTAGCAACTGCGGCTGACAGAGCTGCTCTTTTATTTATGGTCCAAAAAAAACATCTGTTACTTTGCCAACAAGAATTATAAACCAGTCCTGTGCTCACAAAGATTTTTAGTTTAGCCATTTAGCTTCTTCTTTTCTGATAAGGTAAGCGGACACATAAGAGTTTATTTTTTTAGTTATAAGACACATTATAGTTATAAAACACATTATAGTTGCATGTTTTAGTATACTAATTTTATATTATATAGGATTGCTGTATGTCATCATGCTAATATCATACGTAATCTGTGCTGTCACACATACAAATACTTCTGATGCTGAGACGTTTCCCTGAAATAAACAAACCCTCTGGAACAGGTTAGGTTTCACAGAGTTAGTTGCTATAATTACTAACATACAGTACCCACAAAGTTACCTTGGTTTTTGGAGCCAGCAGTTAACAGCTTACTCAGAGTTAACTTACTCGGGTTAGTTAAACCTGCTTTCTGGAACACCTCCAGTTATGTATATTTTTACAGTTTTTCTCAATTGCTTTGACATGTTTTTAGAAACAGTCTTAATCTCTAAACTGTAAGTGCAATTGTCAGAACTGTTTGCTGAAACATGAGAACCCTATCGCATGTCTGCAAAAGGTAGAAACATTTTATTCATGCTTCAAAACCTAGTTATTGTGTCAGCGACTTGGCCAATGCCACCACAATAAAAAGTGTTTTTGTCATCGTGTGAGCCACACTGGTCAAAATGTTTAGATGTCTGTTCAGCATGGAAATATTTGTTATATGCAATTTCATTTCATATTTGTTATATCCATTTTTTTCTACTTTTGTGTTGACAGACTGATTTCTATAATATACAAGAATGTCAGTTTTGTATTTGTATTGGGAAAAGTCAACACTGTAGTACACAAAAAGAAAATGAATGTTTTTATTTATACAGTACATTTACTTTTGTAGAAATGTGTTACATGTAAACTGAAATTTCACTATTGCTTATTCATTTTTGCACACTCTGTTGTAATACCATTATAGCCACTGGATGCCTGTGTAGCTCTATGTAACAATCCCTAGTTGCTAAGAAATTGTCATCACACATAAATTAATTTTATTACATTTGGATTTGGCTACATGTTTAGATATCATCATTGGCTACTTTTTGTCTTTATCTGTTTTTTGTTCAATTGTTTTGTTGTTGTTGTTATTTCAGTTATTGCATTATTATTTTAGTCAAACCTATAAAACCCTTTGTTACCCCAAACTACATATAAAAGCCTGATCAGTGGCATAAAAGTAATCAGAATGCATCTACTTGTTCCTTTGATACTCACTGACGCGTGAACTTCCCCTTTAAATAACGTGATGCTCTGCCGTCTTATGTGTATGACGCTGCTCCTAATAAACTCTGTTGGAAGCAAATGAATTGATTCAGCATTTCGACACTTCCGTAAGGAATTCGACAAAGCGGTTTAATACACCAATATTTTTTAATTGGCTGTTAAAGTTTTATATGGGAATGTTACGCAACACACTGATCCTTTAACAATGCATTGGCACAAAAACGCACACCTTTTGGACCAATTTCACAACATGATTTCTCGACTGCCACAAATACTGCCTAAACAAAATACTGATTTTGTGCACTTTTTACTGTACCAATATTTTAAACTGGCCTTTGAACTTAGCTTTATTGCATGGCAAAAAAAAAAAGCCTTACCTTGCCAAATCACTGACAGAACCCATTGATCTAATGGCATTGTTGAGCGCTCCAAATGCAAACTTTGCATGAAACAATCAGAGGCAGAAATTGACAGCGCTCTGGTCCAATGGCACACAGGCATAGTCAGAATGACAGCACTCTAGCCCAATGATGTTGGGGACCCAGTGGGGGCAGCAATCATATTTCAGGGTGGCTATGCCTCTCTTTATCACAACCCTGCTAAAATGTAGTGCCAGTATGTGCTCTCATTGGCACCCCCTTCAGCTGGTGGCGCCCTAGGCAGCCGCCTAGCTTGCCTATGTCTAGAAACGGTACTGATGGCAAGTAGGGTTGAAACGGGGCAGAAATCTTCCAGTGAATTTCTGGAAACTTACAATTTTTTTCCCCCCACAAGTTAACAAAAAAAGTGCACAAAATTTTCCAAATATTCTGGAAAGTTTCAGGAAATTTTCTGCCCCTTTGTCAACTTACCAGACATTACAACCATTCTATGTCTGATATTTATGGAATTTACACACTTTTATAGATAGATTTGATAGATAGGTCTGATAGATTTTGATAAATGAATGGATCATTTTGCATGTGATGGCTCACACGATGGAAGAATGTTTAAAAGTCGTGAAGAGTTTGACAATTTCACTGAGAATCAACTCATCAGTTTTGATCAACAAGCCATTTGCATTTAGTTATTGTGCAAATTTTACACAATTGCACTTACTCATTTGCACACATGTGCCAAAACACATGCAATTTGCTTAAATCAATAGGTAATTCAAAACTTGTTATGAGAAAAAAAAAAAACTCATTTGAGAACTGAGCCAAAGCAATTGAGAAAAACTGTAAGAAAAGGTTTAGTTTTTTATCATTTCAATATTCTAGGTTTGAAACTGAAGTTGAAATCACAGAAAGCTACTTTGGACCAGAAAATCTCACTGAGCAAGTCAGTTCAAGTTTAATGGCACCAATATTTGACAGTAACTCTATTGCTGCATTAAAGTAGTGAAGTTTGTCACCATCACAGCAATGCTAGAGAATGAACGTTAAGTATGTTGAAGGAGATCCGTTGATCAAGCTTTCACATCTGAATTGACAAAGTATTTTCTGACTTTAGCATTCATTGTAATTAATATGAAAAACTGGCTTTGATCAATCGCTGCACTGCCTGATACAGGAGTGCACAACACAGTGGAGGATTCAGAAACACTTGTTCATAGTCTGTTGTTCTCATGAAAAAAAATGAAAAAAATATTGCAAAAGAAATTTTCCTAATTACAAACAACCCTTGAAATGTAACAATTTAAAATGCTTCCTTTTTATTATACATTTTAAAATGCTCTTTTACTGATATTATTATATAAGTAGTTTAAAAAAAAAACCTATATATTATTTCTTTGAATACATGCAACCTCCCTGAAACAATGGTAGCTCTGCCTGCTGTGCGCAGGGTCTGTTCTTGTGCGCTTATGCATTAGTTTGCACAACGATTGGATTCAGACTGATTCACTCAACATCTGTTCTTCACAACCTGAATGATTCACAGCATAAAATGGATGACAAATCTGTGATAATGCAAAATAAATACAGAAATCAAGAAACAGAAGGAAGACATTTTTACATTTATTACAGCAGCAGGATAAAGTAAAGCAGCGGCGAGCACGTACGACACAGACGCTGCAGTGGACGCGTCAACATTATGACAGTCACTCAGCTAAACATCGGGCTTATCAAGAACCTCAGAATGGACAGACATCATGAGAACAACACAATGCTGACTGTTCCATTACAGATCACAGACACGACACAAAACTGGAGCCGCAGCCGTCAAATCAGACTGAACAACAACGCCTGATGTCCGATTCACAGTCGCATGGAGAAAAACAGACAGAACACGGAAGAGAAGAAGGATGAGGAGGAGACCGAGAGAGCGTTTAGAGGGTAGTCATGTCGTTTAGAGCCAGATCCAGCTCCTCGCTGAGGGCTTTACCCTTCAGTTTCTGAGCGTACACCTCATCTGTACATCGTCCCAGAGGAGAACACAGACACACACACACACACACACGAGATGGACAGAACGAAACAAGCAGCAGAAAAAGACAAAATAATACCATGAGATGGAGGACCAATTTCAACTATCACGGTTGTTTCACTGCAATGTCTGAACAACAAGCAATCTTGGTTAGAAAACCATGGCTCAAGCATAATTTTCAAGCTCACTCAAAGAGTCGTCTTGATCAGTCTCTGAAATGAAACCCATGATACATGCTCTCACGTGTCGTCTGTTAATTCCCTCAACATCTAAGGTGTCAGAGTCACCTCACCAAAAACAGATGACATGCAGTTTCAGTCCATCAAAAGACACAAGATCCATCTGTAGGAAATGCACACAGCGCCTATGACGTTTCAAGCAACATTAGTATATGCCATCCGCCTCTATCTTGTCATGCGAAACGTTTTTCTATGAATCATTTTGGTTTACAAAACATGGGAGAGAGGTTATAATTAGAATGAGTGAGGCAGCAAAACTGCTAATACACACAAGTAGATTCCTGTTATTTTGTCATTAGTGCAGTCACTCTTTACAGGCAGCAGAACAAATCTTGAAGATGTACCTTCTAAATCATCAATGGTCTTCTCAAGCTTCGCCACAGACCTCTCAGCAAACTCAGCACGCGTTTCAGCCTAGAGAAAGAAAAACAACATATTTTCTCAAAATCAATACTTACATGAACAACAGTGCTATTATACTTAGTCACATGTGTAATGACGATCAATGAGCTGATCAAATGGTTGGCAAAATGGCCTGAATTGTTTTGTTAATCAGTCTGAATTATTTATTTTTACACACTGAATTGTTTGAAGGGGTTTCCTCACTCAGTGAAACAATAAAGGGAAACTTTAGAAGACAGAGAACATAAAGAGCGCTGGATGAAGTGACTGTGAACCTACAATCAAGTGAAACTAAACCTGCAAATGCGTCCTATCTTTTGCCAGAGATAAGATCTTTTTCTTATCTCTGAGATAAAGAAGTTCAACATTGCACAGATGGACTGACCATATTAGTAAACCAGTGTCGGCTTATAGGCGAGACAGTGTCAAAACCAAGTTCATATACTGTAAAAATAATTTATATATTTATATATATATATATATATATATACACACACACACATACATATACACACACACACACACACATACATACATACATGGTCTTTTTTAGTATTTAATTAAGCATAATCAGTGACAATATTATCAAAACTGAACTGTCGTGTTCACTCAACAACCAGACCAACAACCCCAGTCATAAAACTGTATCCATAAATAAAATCTCTAGCAATCAATAACCTACCAAATCAGTTCTGGTTACACAAATGATAAGACTTCAGTCTGTAACTGAACACGTGCCATTGAAACCCATGATAAGAAAACCGTGTTTGTCCGTGTTCGCTAACAGTGTTAGTAACTGCATTATTTCTGTAAGGGTAGCGCTGTGTGGACTGAAAAGCTTGTATTTATGCACGATCATGTTTTACAATTCACCACATTTTATTTACCACATTACTGCAGTTTCTATGGTCAAGGCTGTTTAATCTGGTTTCAGATAGCTTTAACATGGAGCTATTAATGCTCCCATAACATAGTGTATAATAATAGAGTATCAAATTTAAATGAGTCAAATGGCTTGAGTTTATAGCTGATAGAGAGGAGCAGTTGTGCTGAATTTTCATAAACTCACCTCTTTGAGCTTGTCAGTGAGTACTCTGATTTCCTCTTCATATTTGTCTTCCTTTGTGGAGTACTGGGGAATAAATCAAAAATGAATCATTGATGCTGCAGCTATCACTGTGTGAAGATAAACTGAAAAGCAAGAGCATTTTTCACAATCTGTGCAATAATTATGCCTTTAAAGATAAAACAGGTTTTATTTACATATCATTCAATATTTAAGAACTCTTTACAGGCTAAATACTCACTGCAGAATACTAAAAAATGAATACATGAAAATGTATTTTAAAACGCATATGAAGTAGAACATTGCATAGCACTGGCAGAAGAGAGATGGCAGTGAAGTCTATGGAGACTGGGAGTATGAGAAAGCTATTTTACTCAACCAAGGGAACAATTCACTTTATTGGCTAATCTCACCCTGTATACACTGCTTTAAGGGGAATCTCCTTTTTAAGTTTGGCTTAAAATTTGGATAAAGGACATGTGAGATACAATCATTTGTTGAACAAAAACCAAATTACAACCACAAATATAGATTAGCCCCGTGAGAATGAACATGGGCAGTCTGACTTGAAAATGAACAGCAGGGCATTTGGACTTTTCACTGCAACAAACACTAGGGCTCTGCCTACCTTCTCAGCCTGTGCCTCCAGGGACTTCAAATTGTTGGTGACATTTTTCAATTCTTCCTCTAGGTCACCAGATTTGCTGTACCACAGCAAGAGAAGCAGGAATAGAAAGGGCAAAGGAAAGGAGAGAGACAGCACTTTGAGAAGACAGGAAAGGCAGCGGTTTAAGCTAAAGAGACCCCAACCTGAATGAAACAATGAGGTCATTCCCCTTAATTTTGGCTGAATATTAGAGCCATTCAAAGTTTCAAGCACATTAGGCACATTAAATGCCTTTTCATGTTATTCACGAAACAATTTCTTAAGAAAAGCAATGCAAAATATAACGGCACCTGAGGACTGGCTACTTTAACAATGAACTAATAAAAATAAAATAATAACAAATAATACAAATAAACTGAACAATAATAATAGTATTAAAAATAATAATAAATAAAATAACTAAAACAAAATATTTTCCAAGGTGCTTGTTATGTAACAGCAGTAATTAAAGTGTGGTATTCCCCAAGGTTCTAGTTGAGGTCCCTTTTTCTTTTGCAAAAGATGCGTTTATCTGCACAGGGAGAGAGCCGAGAAGAGCAGCACAGGAGGACACAGATCTCCGAAAGAGAGGACAGGTCAAGAGAAGCCGGAGTTAACGTGCGACATCAGTCTCTCGGCAGTACCTTTTCCTCTCCAGCCATCATGGATTTCAAATTCTGGTCCATGAGTTTAAGTTCCTCCTCCAGCTGCCTGACTCGACTGGGTTAGTCCAAAACGGGCCAGTGGGGGAAGGGGAAGGTAATGGGGGGAGTCACAATATAAGGAGCAAAGGATCATGCATTTTGAACACAAGGAGAACAGACAATCAGAAGCCTTGCTGTTGTTAAATAATCCTGAGAACTCTACTGTTATTCTACTAAAATAAAAAGCATTTACAGCAGAAAGAATCCTGGAAATAACACGTTTGCTGAATGTAGCTTTGTAATTTGTTTTAGGTAACACAGACATGCATATTAAACTCAGTTATTCATGCAAACGTAACACACTTTTGTTACCATCGCATATATACCCATTGTTTCTAAGTAAATTAATACAATCAACACATTTTTGGCAAGGAATTGATTAAGCTCGTTCATGTTTTCATGATGTTAGTGCTAGCCTACACTTTTAGCATGCAGGAATATGCTCCCTTATTACTGAAATTAAAGTATCAGTATCAAATATCAATGACTACAGAATCCCCCGTTAACACACAAGGTTACTGATGTTATTATTTATTTATGAGTTCAGTCTCAACTAAACGGTTTTTAACATGCATCATATGTACTTACGCCTCAGCCACTTCAGCTCGCTCCTCAGAGCGCTCAAGCTCACCCTCAAGAATCACCAGTTTACGCGCCACCTGCAGTCAGTCACACACACAAATAGACCCAATTTTACAATTACAGCCAAATAACAAATATCACAGATCTGTAAAGCCAAGTTATGAAGGAGGAAGTTAATCCACAATAAACAATAATGCAGGAAAATTCAGGATTAGGTATAGTGACACATCTTCCACACTAAAAAACCAAAAATATATATTAACTCTGTGACCATTTGATCAAGGAAGCAGCATGTTTGCTCTTCAGTAGAAGTGCTTACATATCCTCTGATTTCAATCAGACCCACTGACAGAAATTGCAGCTGGATATGAAACTTGGAATATACATGCAGGGTGTCTATGATACTATCTATCAAACTTGCAAGAAATGGCTACAAGCCAATGCTATGTATAAATACACTATATTGCCAAAAGTATTGGGTCGCCCCCTTCTAATGAACAGGTTTGACTACTTTAGTAATTTCTATGAGTATAAATCTTAATGTTTAAGCATATAATGATATTCTAGGAAATTGTGTGCTTCTAATATTATAGCAACAGTTTGGACAGGACCCTTTTCTATTCTAACATGACAATGCCTCTGTGTATAAGACAAGGTTCAAAAAGAAAATGATTGATTGAGTCAGTGTGGAAGAACTTGACTGGTCTGCATAAAACCAAGTCCTAATCCCAGTTGAACACTGGCTCTGGTGTGACTGTAAATGCAGACCTTGAGCCAAAAACTCATCACCAAACACCAATGACTTGTACATACACTATATAGACAAAAGTATTGGCACCCCCTTCTTTAGAACAGAAAAATGCACTTCCAAATCTGTGGCAACAAAGATGAGAACATAATTCATGTATTTAAAAATTGTATTTCCATCTCTGTTGCAACAGTTTTGGAAGTGTCTAAAATGACTGTACCCATATGTACAAGTCATTGGTGTTTTGGTGATGAGTTTTTGGCTCAAGGTCTGCATTTACAGTCACACCAGAGCCAGTGTTCAACTGGGATTAGGACTTGGTTTTATGCAGACCAGTCAAGGATTCTTCGCTGACTCAATAATCGTTTTCTTTTTGCCATTCTGTCGGCATACAATAGCATAATCATTATATTTCAGAAAAGTTGCTCTAATTTAAAAACTAGTTTGAAAGAACTATTTCTAGAATATACATTAAGATTTATACTCATGGAAATTACTAAAGTAGTCAAACCTGTTCATTAGAAGGGGGCGACCCAATACTTTTGGCAATATAGTGTATATCTTTTAAATGAATAAATATGAAATATAAGAAAACATGAATAAATGATTTCTTCGTTATTCTCAGCAAGTTTATGGGCTTACTTGGCTTTTCTTTTGTCTGAATCCTGAGTGTTTCTGAATCTAGAAATAATAATGTTTTCCATGTCTTCCATTCCACCATTGTGAACTTTTCTGGAACTTTTATGCATGGCCATAATAACTTCATATACTGTGAAAAGCATCTACTTATAAGAAGCCTGATTTAAATGAATTCCAGCCATTTAATAATGTGAGGTTGGCTGACATGTACACCTCCTCATATTTGCGGTCAGCCTCCTCAGCGATGTGTTTGGCCTCCTTCAGCTGCATCTCCTGGATCTCCATCTTCTCCTCATCTTTTGTTGCTCTGTTCTCTATCACCTTCATTCCTCTGTTTGGAGAGACCACACGGTCAGTATTACATTCAGAAATCCCATGAACAGACAAACTCAGCAAGTCTAAACACAGCAGGTTTAAGGTATTTACTCATGAAACTCTGGACGGATGGCTGATCCTTTGCAGTGTGGAAAGTTTGACAAAAAAACTATTTGAAACTACCTAAAACTCTGGCTTTGAACAGGTATGAAAAAATACATTTCATGTTTGTTTTTTTCGGATTACAAAAATCTAAAGGGATGTGTGTCAAATAAATAAAAAAACTGCCCCATGAAGAAAGCCCAGGTGTGTAGTTTAAGTGTTAAAGATGGTCACACCTCTCGCTCTCATCTGCGGCTTTCTCTGCCTCCTCCAGCTTCTGTAGCGCGGTGGCGAGTCTCTCCTGGGCACGATCCAACTCCTCCTCTACCAGCTGGATACGTCTGTTCAGGGACGCCACTTCAGCCTCGGCCTGCCATCACAGGAGAATCAGTCAATGCACACCATGCCACGGAGGACAAATGTGATCTGGAACTTGAACACGTTGGATAATGTGGAGGCAACATGCAATGTGAGATTAATGTCCAATTAAGTGCAAAATTACATCTAGAACATCAAGATAAAGACTTTTGACTCCAACCACAAATATTGTTATGCTTCCTCAAAAGTAGGTCTTTTGGGAGAGAGAGAAAAAAAAAAAAAGGTAGACTTTTGTTACAATCAGTACAACTCTCAAATAATTTTTAGTTTCTGTATTTTATTGACAAAAGTTGTTTTCATATCCTAACCAGTGTTAATATATAAAATTAATATAAAATGTATGCTATGCAGAAAATTTAACATTAGTAGTTAAAGCTAATATTATATAACAACGATAATAATAGCATTTATTTTCTAATATTATACAGAAGCCTATATTACAATATAACCAGCAGAAATAATGATTTTCAGTTAAATGTAAACATTCAACAATTGCACACATTCACTCTAGTATCTAGTAAGGGACTACTGTCTATTCTGTAAATTTAACAGTGTGTCTTAAGACTGTAACAACGTCTTTAAAGATGTTAAATCTTCTTTAACATCCATTGTACAACAAAAATATCCATCATGCAGACAGACCACTGTACTAAAATACAGTTTCCACTGTTCACCACAAAACTATTAATGAATCCACAGAGTTGTCTGAACAAATAGATATTAAAACAGGTGTACATCACACTAGTGAATCAGTCGAAGCAGTCAGACTCTTACTACTTTCGTCACGTCTGACATGGTTTCCACATTTCTGTTTGTTCAGTACATTCATTTCATACACAGTTAGGAGGACCAAAAACACGATTACTCTAAAAATATTTGCACTAGTTGTATTACATTTCATTCTAATTTGTCAAATCTATTCTTTTGAATCTGAAATGACAACATTGTCATTGATGAGGGCAGGAGAAGCAATAGGAATTTTCTAAAAAATATATATTCTTCCTCAAAAGCTCTAAAAGAACCATTGATGGAACAGTTAAGCAACCAAAATTGTTACATTTATGCATTTATCCAAAGCAACTTCATTTCCATTTAAGCTATACATTTTATTAGTTCATGCATTCACTGGCAATTATAAAGCAGAAGTTCCCATCGGACACATTCTCTCTGAATGCATTGCTGGCACTAAAGTTAAACTTTAAAAATGCAAAGTTCACTAGGTAAAGAGGGTTGAGCTCACGATCAACTGTTTGTTCAATGCTTTAATAGTTAACTACATGCTAGCAATGCTATTACTACGTTAACCCTTTAAATGTGGGAACATTTAATCATGTCACCAAACAGCACACAATGAACATGAATAAACAGATGAAATGTTTATCATTTTAAAGAATTCCCCCAAAACAACAGGCCTGTAGCTATTAGACAACATTCAAAAACTGGCAATTCTAATATCGTTATGTTAATAACATCTTTACAACAGAAGTGCTTCTTCATAATCGAGTAAAACGACACTGCTCAGTACAAAGTTGGCCTAATTGGTTTGTGGGTTAAAGCTATGCAAGCTTCTAGAGCTATTTTCATTGCAAGGTTAAAATCCAGGATAAAATATGAAAATAGCCTGAACAACTGAAAACCTCATATAAGATGTTTAAGATCATTTTTAATACATCTAAAAACAAATTTGGATTCAGAATTAAAGTCTTCGCTAGAAATATAACATTCAAATAAAGTGTTGGCCAGAGAGAGAGAGCTCTGGCATAAAGCATATACAGGGGATCTTTGCCTGGTGGCAAACAAATAAATGACTTCATACATAGAAATAAAATAAAAAAGTCATCTGAACAAGTAATATATCTGCCTCTTTTGTTCTGACCTACAGTATATGTTTTAAAGTAAAGCGCATGAATGACCTTTTTGTGATTGCTCAGATCAGATAAAGTCACATGCTGAAAACTAGAATTAAACTTGGGTTCAGAAATTGTAAATGGTTCAGCAATCTCTGACTACTTTCAGATTACTCATTACTCAGGAAAAATGTTATTAATGAAAGTGCAGAAAAAAAATCATCTTCTAAACCATGTCTACTTTCACTTTGGTAAAGCTAGAATAATGATTTATATTGTAGAGCTGTCAGAACAGATTTAGCAGGAATTTGCATACAGAAGTCATTTGCACATTTGTGTGGCATGCATAGTTTTTAATTTTCACAACTCAC
The DNA here is from genome assembly GCA_021397915.2 of Tor tambroides. Taxonomy (NCBI): domain Eukaryota; kingdom Metazoa; phylum Chordata; class Actinopteri; order Cypriniformes; family Cyprinidae; genus Tor; species Tor tambroides. The sequence continues at coordinate 2,236 of JAFVLL020039476.1, read as the reverse complement.
AACTTTCAAAACTGTTTTGGTCTAATGAAAGGGGTTTTTTTTTCAGAAAGATGTTTTGTCAGCTGAACAATGCTATGTTGTTGACTTCTGTCACTCAATGATGTAAAACTGACATTTCCCATGAAATCTGACCTGACAGCTTAAATTATTGATCATTATTATAAGCTTACTATATTGTGAATTACAGCAAGGAAACTGTTTTGAACATTTATTTATGTTCTTGTTCAATTATTGATTTTTGTTCATTTTACTCAAAAATCTCCTAGTGCACTGCTAATGTAAGGCAGGTGCACTATGGGAGTTCAAATAAGATGGTTTAAATGAACTTGAGGGGATGGACAACACATTAAACTTTTCTCCAAACTTATGTTTATCTTCATGTAAACTACCAACACATCTACAGGATGACAAGGACACAAAACGATTAACTTAGTCTGGGCCCGTGGGCTGATGGACTCAAGCGTCTGCATTCAGGTGGACTACAACCACATGATCACCTGTTTATTTAACCACTTGCATCACATACTCACAGGTCCATGTCACAGAAAGAGCTTGATTTTAAAGTGAGAGATGCTTTAAGTCGTCAACATCACCCGTCCTCAATATAAACCCTAATCCTCTTCTCACGTCCAGCGCATTAGCTCAAGTTCATCTGACAGGTCAGGAGCTCTCGCTCGCTGCTGTGCTCCACTGTAGACCATACCTCAGTATTGTCTAATTCTGCACTGTTTCACCTTAAACTGATACTGATATTTGGATAATGTGTTTTTGAGGTGAACTTAATGTTTGATTTAAGAAAAACAGAACATCTCAAAGTCAGAGCACTCACTACAAAACTACAACACTTTTACAGATGCCAACCATGAGGAACATTAGTTTTACATATGTGACCCCGGACCACAAAACCAGTCAAAGGGTCATTTTAATAAATAAGCTTTCCATTGATGTATGGTTTGTTAGGATAGGACAATATTTGGAGATGCAACTATTTGAAAATCTGGAATCTGAGGGTGCGAAAAAATCAAAATATTGAGAAAACCTCCTTTAAAGTTGTTAGCAATGCATATTACTAATCAAAAATTAAGTTTTGATATATTTCCAGAAGGAAATTTACAAAATATCTACGGAACATGATCTTTACTTAATATCCTAATGATTTTTGGCATAAAAGAAAAATCTGTAATTTTGACCCAAACAATGTATTGTTGGCTATTGCTACAAATATACCCCAGCGACTTAAGACTGGTTTTGTTCTCCAGGGTCACAAATGCCATCCACATCTAATATATATATACATATGAACCATTAATAAAGATACTGTAGTCATCCAGGACATTACATATGGCCTGCAATAGGCCCCTTTTCTACAAACAACTGACTGCCTGGTTTGGAATAAAGGGACACTGATATTGCAGTGAATAGGATGTCTTTGAAGTTAACAAGAAGTGAACCGCGTAAATAAAGAGATAAAAGATCACTGTAACAGAGTTGCTGAGGCCAGAATCCGCGCCTCAAATCCACAATATGACTGTTTGTGTGGTCACTCACTCTCTCCCTGGCCTGCCGCTCCAGGTCCACCTCCCTCTGCAGCACTTCTGCTCGGTCCTCCGCGTCGTCCGCCAGCTGCTGCAGGCTCTGGATCTTCCTCTTCACCGCTTCTATGGACGTTACCGAGGCCATTGCCTCTGAATCCCGAGTCCGGTATTAATAACGATAAACGCGACACGGCAGGACAGCAGCGATATCGCTATATCCCAGTGATCTTGCCTTTATCAGACACCGTTCAGGTTAAACATCTTAGTTTCTTCGTCTAAAGAAGTAGGACTCTCCTGGGAAAGTGTCGCGTGGACGGCCGGCGAGCGCTCTGTTCGCACCGCGGGGGAAGCACGCATCCGTGGGGCCGAGCTAAAGCTGATGCTCGCCGGAGCTACAGATGACGCACGCGCAGCGCACCTGTCAGGTGATCCGGCGCTCGAGAGGAGCACAGAAGCAAGGGCTTGCCCAAATACCCACACTTGCGTTTTTATTATTAAACACTTGCTTAGAAAATAAATACAAATGTAAGAAAACATATGCCAAGGAAAAGAGCCAGGGGTTCACGGATGACCAAACATTACATAGCAATTAAAATTCAAAAGAGATAGAGTGGATGAAAGAAAAAAAACTTAAAAATAAATAAATAAATGAGAAAAAAAAAAAATAAGCAAATCACATAACAATAAACATACTCTTTCTT
>JAFVLL020039474.1:0-11451 GCA_021397915.2 Tor tambroides | reverse complement strand
TGCTCATTATAGTTTAGCAATGAGTTATTTATCGTTTTAATTGACTTATACTATCTCTGTTTATAAGTTTAACCTTCCATTATCTTGTTTTTTTGTTTGTTTTTTTTTTTTGTTTTTTTTTATTTATTTATTTTTTAATAGATGAAATAATAAGTGGTTAAATGGGTTCATTCCTCTGCGTATAGACAGACTCTACATGCTGACAGACTGGGTTTTTCACATTATGGTTGACCTTTTTCTAGAATGTTCTCTCTCATCTTCTCTATGTGACCTTCCTTTGATCTCCTCAGAGCTCTCGCTTTTTTTCTTTCAGTTCCAGTCAGAACTCATACATCTACTGAATGATTTATTTATGGTACCACTCCTCAACCGCCTCTCTTTTTTCTGTTTCAGACATACACCTTGCTTTTGCTTTACTTGTTTCCATCTGTGTCAATGCCACCAGTTGTTTTTTGTTGTTGTGGTTTTTATTAGTTTATTTATTTCTGTCCTCTCTACTGTTTTTTTCTTATTATTTCTCCTCTGTTTGTTTAAATCAGAAGAGTTTTAATTTTTAGAATTTGCAGCAGTGTTCAGAAATGTATTAAAGACTTACAAAAGATCTTGATGATTGTTCAGTAGGCCTGTCTTCATTTTCAAAATAACTGGGCCATTAGCTGAGGCTACCTGCTATCACGAGGACAGCCATGTAATGGGGCACTGTACTAAATGAGGAGTATTCGTTCCCTGGATTCAAACGGAGCATCTTGGAAAACACAGAGCTCCTTTTTATCCTGACGGTTTTAAATACATCATTAAATGTAGCTTTACATGGACCTGTTATAGTTATTATGCCAACAGACAGTGTTTCCCAGTCACAGTTTTACAGAACCTTCATTAATTACAGAAATAATTTAAATACAAGAACTAACAGTAGAAGTGAGCTACATAGCAAAATGAGCCCATTTTAGGGCAACTGTAAAACTATGTGTGAGATTGAGGAGTCTGTGTTATATATATATATATATATATATTTATTTATTTATTTATTTTTCAGAAATTGTAATGGCATGCTATTAGCAGTTATTCACTTACGCTTATTCATTATTTCACAGGAGTAAAATCAGATCTCTCGCTTGTACCAGCACGCACTGAATTATTATTGGTCTAGCCATTTGTTGAACATTATAAACTAGCTAAATGAGTAATGTTTTCCAGCAAGTGTTATTGCTATTTTTCATTAACATTACACTAAATGTGTACAAAGCAAAGGGTACCATCAACATTCACAACTGTTCAATAACAATGTGCTTTTTTTCATAAATAATTACCACACACACAAATTGGAAAGTCAAGGCTTAAAAAAAGTAACAAGTTTCCTTCTGGTAAATATGATTTGACTTTGGCATTCATAGACTCAGACTTCATAGATAACATGTCTGGGCTTCTGATAACATCACAAATATATACTTTATGGTAATACTACTTTCAGTGTTCAATGTTTCAGTTTTCAAATACTACTTTAAAATATTTCAATGTTTTAAAAATCAGATCAGATCATTTTGCATGATAAACAACTATGTTTGGTACTGCCACTTTATATTCAATGTAAACAGATCTGCTCGGTCAAGCCCATATGAAAGAAATGGCTGTGACTGTGCTAGAATACCCTCTTATATCCTCTTCTTACATTTTCTCCCCTTCAATTCCCTTCCTAACATTCCTTTCAGCTTCTTCCTTTTATTCTCCTGTCTTTCCATCCCATCTCTTTTCTTGCTTTCCTCATCTGGCTGACCTTATCTCTGCGGCTCAATCATCTTACAGGCTGAACTGGATGGTGAACGAGAAGGTGTATGGGGGATTTCTAAAGGGGAAAATCTCCGTACCTGGATTGCCACTTCTCTCCTGAACAGACTGGTATGCAATGAAATATGACAGACTTTCTCTGTCAGCCAGGCAGGCACAATTCAGCCCTTTGTTTCTCCCTAACTCCCACCTTACCCTCCCCTCCCTCCTATCCCTCTCTCTCAGTCTGCCCCTGCTGCACACGCACTGCACCATATCTACATATTTGCTGTAATTGACATTTTCCATTTGGCAGGTTCTATATCTCCTGTCTGCCATCGCCTTGGAAACGATCACAGGGCCTCAGGTTAGCAAGTTAACACTGCTGACTGGAGGGCAACTCATCTCATCTCTAACACTCCCAACCTTGACTAGAAACCCCTGTCGTCCCCTTAGGGACAGTTTAAGCAGCTAAATAGTCAATTTTAAGACCTAATTATATTTAAGGATTAATAAGAAATTTATTATGCTACTTGGTTGAATTAGCATTGACGTGTTGTCCAGGCATTCTCCTCATTTCTTAGTGGGCTTATGTCTCCAGTGTAAACAATTTTACATCAAGCCAAACACTGAATTTAGCCAGTGTCTGCCTTGCTAATTTGACCTTCTAACAACAAGGTTAGCTTGAATTTCAATCCCACAATCGCAACTAGGGAAAGAAAATCCAATGAATAAGAAAATGGTTGAAAAATCAATGTAGCCTCAGGACTAATCTGGGGGCTTAATTAGACAAATTTCAATGAAAGGTGGTTTAAATCCAGATTCTGCACATTTCCATGTCTCTGCTGGTTGAAGACTAAGCCCCTGATGAAGACAAATGAGAGCAGCAGGTCTGTACTACCCCACAGCATTTGGTGGTTTAAAGTGAATAAACAAATAAGATTAAAAAAAATGTAATTAAAAATGAAGACATGATTTTACTTGGCAAAGACCAGGATTATAAGATTTTAGGCTAGGTTGTGTTCAGACAGTATTTGTTCCTTAAATACAAGAAAAAATACACTGTATGAATATGGGACTTTTGTATCCATTCCTCCACATTCTCCTTCAGCTAACTGAAGTGTATGACCTTGTAGTATATTTAGGTTGCCTTTAGGCAAAATGGATCTGGGAGAAGTAAAATGATATTTTAAGTATGCCGTTTTATTTGAACACCTGAACAATTGACGCAGTTTACGTTCTAGTTTGCAAAGAAATAACAAAATGGTAACCTTTGGGCACATTTTTTTTCTATTAATGTTTACAATTTCAGTACAACGCATTATTTTACTTACTCTGAAAAGCAGAATTTACCCAAAAAGACTTTATTTACTTTTTTTTAAAAAAATTCATCCCGTTTGACGTTTCTTCAGGGGACAGGGGACATTTCATATCATTCCATTATTTTTCCAAATGAGAAAAAAAAGTGTCATTCTGCATAATATTTCCTTTTGTGTTCCACAAAAGAAAAAAATATATACACTTTTGAAACAACGTGAGCAAATATTGACAGAATTTTCATTGTTGGTTGAACTATGCCTTTATGAGCATTGTCTACAGCCAGATAATTAGGCTATATTCCAAGTAAATATGTAAATATTGAAGTGAACTACAAAAAGCCTTTAGGGAGTCTATAGAAAATGCTATTTTGAGTTGTATGCATGTTATCTTATTAGATCGCACTGTTTGATTTTGATTGGTCAGTTGCAGGATTATGCAGTCAAATATTTTTTTTGTAATGACCTCTAAACATATTTGTGACCCTGGACCACAAAACCAGTCATAAGTGTCAATTTTTCAAAATCATCTGAAAGCTGAATAAATAAGCTTTCCATTGATGTATGGTTTGTTAGGATAGGATAATATTTGGCCGAAATACAACTATTTGAATATCTGGAATCTGAGGGTGCAAAAAAATCAAAATACTGAGAAAATTGCCTTTAAAGTTGTCCAAATTAAGTTCTTAGCAATGCATATTACTAACCAAAAATTATGTCTTGATATATTTACAGTAGGAAATTTATAAAAAATCTTCATGGAACATGATCTTTACTTAATATCCTAATGATTTTTGACATAAAAAAAAAAATCTATAATTTTGACCCATACAATGTATTTTTGGCTATTGCGACTTAAGACTGGTTTTGTGGTCCAGGGTCACATTTGTCCATATACTGTACATATCTGCATGTCTCTCCTATCACCTCCACAGTCTCTTTCTTTACACATGATTAAATAATTTCACCTTGAATTGAAATAAAATGTAAAGTAAAATAAATAAATTGATGATATTACACAAAAACAGCTCTGGAATATCAGCTAAGGTTGAGTTCTACTTCACCTCAAACAGCTAGTGTTCACAATAACTGACTTTTTATACCCTTGAAATCAGTGTTCTGTTTACTTCCAATTAAGCAACCGTTGCATATTTAGGGAGGAGTAAACTCTGCAAACACTGATATTAAGACTGGATTTCTTGAGCTTGATTACTTTTCATAGTTGAATGGCTGAAGTAACTCAACAGCGAATGTTTTTGTGGCTGAATGAATCTGATGAAAATGACATAAATGCTGCAACCAGAGTGTGCGAGTCTGTTCTCAACTGGCCCATGCTAGTTCCAGACGGCACGCTCTCACCCTGATAAGACCAGACTCTTACTGTCCGATTCAATCTATGCCAGGATTTGATGGCGCGTCCAGTTCCACTCCATTCCGTTTTTCCGAGAGAGAGGGGGAGACAAATGAGAGGAGGATGCAGAGAAAGATAAATGGCTAGCGGGGACGTAGTCAGCTGTAATGCTAAATTGAAATGGAAAGATTGTGATCAGTTTGGGTCCTTTCATGCCAGCTGCTGCAGTCTGTGGGATGTTAATTTGTTGGTATTTAGCACTGCACAGCCGTATAGAGTAATACACCCTAATCATAAACACAAGCTTTGTGACTCATATCACAATGAATGTAACTTATGAAGCTGATGCTTTAAAATTAATCTAGGAAATTGGGTTGAATTTTGAAGACTTTTGATTTAAAGCTGTCAAAGGAAAAAATGAAACTCCAGTTGATGGTTTTAGAACAGACACCATTAACTAGACTGATCAGATTACTGTGATCTTTCTGAAGCACTGATTTAGATAGAAATCTTTTCATTCATTACTCACACACCTCCCATGGCTCGACCACCACCCTGGCCCACCCTCCTCTGGTGGTTTTAATTAGTTGTGGATTAAATTAAAGGCTATATGTTCGTGTTAATTGATTTATCTCGAGAGTCCATAATTACAGCCTCTGAATGGAGAGATCTCTGCAGTGTCGCTGGAAGCTCTAAGAATGTATGTGTGTGTGTGTGTGTGTGTATGTGACTGTGAGTGACTGAATATGTATGTGTGCATGCATGAATGTGTTTGCATACTCATGCATAAATAATTGTGTGTGTGTGCACGTGTGTGTAAAGTGCATACATTTCAGTGGCTTTTCCAGTGAATGCATAAAACCTGAGGCAGCTTAGAGGTTAGCAGGCGCTTCAAAAGGCGACCATAATGAGAGGGGATGCAAATAGCCGTAATGGTACTGCAATCAGACACAATTACAGCCTTGTCATGGATGTAATTGCTTTGTTAGCACCACTGAGTTTATCTGTTTTATGTTTCACTCATTTCGCTGGTCTAGCGAATCTGCTCTTTGTTAGTGACCCTGTCATCTATTTGTTTTAACCAACACTGTTAAATTTTGCAATTATCCTACTGTTAAGAGATCATTGGCCCTTGTTTGAGCTGTCAGTCTAGTTCACACAGGCAGGTTCATAGTTTTATGTATTTATCTGTGTGTTTATCCATTGGGTTTTGTACAGAATGAGCTTAATGCAATCCTCAGAGGGTGTTAGGAGAGAGAAAGCCTTGTAGAAAGAGCCTGCCCATATATTTACATAGTCAGATAATATTTAAGTTTCATTGTCCTGGTTTGTTCTTTTTGACTGAGACAAATATCCTTAAGGTCACTTGCACACACCCATACAATATTAGACCAGCATTTAAATGGATTTTCAGATGCCAAAATTGGAGATATTTTTAAAAATTAAGATTCATAAAATTAAGATTTGTGTTGTTAAATGTGTATGTTTAAGTCACTGTCTAAATGAGCGAGTCATTCATTAAACCGGCAATGTCATTCACAAATCCTCTCTCGTGGCCTCATGGGTGGACACTACAGAATCTCACCAAAAGCAGTAGGTCATCTAGGTCATACTACTCTTGTCACATACAGTTTTTTTTTGTTTTTTTTTTGAATACTATATAGTAGTGAAGTATGTGATTTCAGATACGGCCTTTATGAATGGGTCACTGCTCACTTGATTTGTTCAAAAATACATATTAAAAACATAAACCAGCACATTCTCACCTGTGAAAGTTTATCCCATTTCTTCAGGAATTTAAATTTCAGCGGTTTTTACAACCTGAGGTGCAGTGTGGCATCTTTGAAAACTGATTGATTTTTACTGTGAGTGATGACACACTGACCATTCCAAGATGGCGGACACGTCAATGTGTCCGGAGCAGTCGAATGTGGCAACTACCAATACATATCTATGCATATAACCACATCACACAGTCAGTTGTGATTCTAAGCAACTGCATTCAGAGTAAGATAACATACAGGTCAGAGATGCATTAAATGTGGTACTAATTTTACTGTAAGATTTGATCCATGACCTCAAAAGAAATGGATTGTGAATAGGGGTTCATTACTTTTCTTTAAGCAGACTTTGTTGTACAGTGTTTGTTGTTTAATCAAAAGAATATTTCCTGTATGTGTTTTCAAATTACAGAAGACACAGATGAATTATTCTCAAAATATTCCTTCTTATATCTGTGTGAACTCAGAGCACCAACCCCCATCTGTTAAGTGACCTATGATTAATAGTTCATTATTAGCTGAACTGCGATTACTCCACAGATATTACCACATTGATAATGTCTGATTCTCCTTTAATAGCTTACTTCTGCTACATTTATAATGTGTTATTTCTACCAACCTAGCTAATAATGAATTCCCTCTCATCCCATTCATGAACATCCCTCTAATTTGAGGTAAAGTGTTAGAGGGCAAAGCAATTCCCCTGCTAGAATGCAGGGATGCGGTCATGGAAATATGGATTTTCACAGTTCATCCATGTGTAAAATCCCATTTGGGAAGAGTTGGGATATGAGCCCTTCAGCTCCAGTAATGTGTGAGTAGGACAGGCTGTTTAATCACACTGAGACATGGCTGGCACCCCTACATCTGTAAATGCTGCTTTCTTGCAAACCATGTTTTTAATAAAAGCTAGGGGGAAAAAAAACAACAGAAAGAGTCTTAAAGTTCATAATGGAAGCTGGACAAAGAAAGTTTATCAGTTGTGATACTAGGAAACATTCTGCCTTTGTGGCCCTGTCTAAAGTCATATTAATTGAAATCTTAATGACCTTTAAGTGTCCTTGGCAAACAGTTGTGCCTGCAGTCTACTCTCTGATCTGAAGACTAGAAAATGAAGGACGGGATGTCTGAAAGCCCCCACCCAGACATATACCTCCCATGGGAAACTGTCTAGTGTATGGCTGCCAGGGATCTGAAGTACCATGTCTTATCACTGTCACTTAGGATGGCTGCAGAAATAAAGGCATTAACGTTGCATTCTGTTGGAATAAACATTCATCCATAACAACCGGAATCAAACATCTCCTCATCCTGCTATGTGCAATTAGCTGCAAAAAGCCAGTAAAATAGGGCATCCTGCTGGTTCTAACACTGTTAAGAAAGCAGCAGCTAAAATAAGAACAGAAACAACATTCATCTGACACAAACACAGGTGGGGACATGTCAACACTGTGTTGTTGCGTCTAAATAACATAATTGCAATCCTATTATGCAGTTATGGGCATTAATTAGGCATGTGCTGGTGGAGAGGTGTTGGACACATGATAAATAGGCCATTTAACATCTCCAATTAAGCAAACGTTGTCCCTGTGCATATGGAAACAGCTCTGTGACTGTGGCTGAAGCATTGAAATGGATATTTTCTCTCTCATTCTCTTTTTCTATCATTACGCGGATGATAGTATGCTGGTTTAGCTGGAGATGAATTTCTGTGCTTTTGTCATTTTTTGACCGGGGACAGGGGGATGGGGAGATGAGGGCAGAGAGAGGGATTGGAGTTGGCGAACAAGTGTAGCTGAAAAGATGGTGGCAGAGGCGTGAAATTTGCTCTGCCCTCTCCATTTGCCCCCTCCAAGAGGCAGCGACACAAGACTGCAAGACCATAGCTATACCGATGAGCTTATCGCCCTCCCCTCCCCCACTTTCTGCACACACTGTGTTTCACATTCATAACTCACTATAATTGTGTTTCAGAAGTGGTTATCAGAATACAGAACCCATGGAGACGGCAGAGAGAAATGCATTTGGGAATTGGTAGATGATGTAGTCAAGGCCAATTTAGGTGTCTGTAAATTTATACCACTTGATTTTAGTTCTTTCCTTCTATTCTGAAAGTTAAAAGACCTTACCAATATGCTGGTGGTTCTTGCTTTCTCATTTTCTGTCTCCCATTCTCCTGTCTGCACTGCCAAAAGAGTAAACAAATAAAAAAAATAATCAGCATTTTATTTTACAGTCCTGTTCCTCATGTACATACAGTGTACATAGTAATTACAATAACTAGGTAATAACTAGGTACTAACTCTGAACTTACCCTTAACCTTATCCTAATCTATGTCAGTACTTTCTTAGGTGTAAGTACAGGTAAGTGCACGTACTGTAAAATAAAGTACAGCCAAGTAATCTGTATTTTAAATTGTTTTATAGTAAATGTTTTATTATTTTTAACATTCTTAAAACATCCAAACTTTTTTTAGGCTGTATTTATTAGAAAAATAGGCCTTATTATGCTTCTCTTTCTGTCTTTTGCTCTCTCTTCACTGTTATGTAACATCAGTTTGGATGTATGAATGCTCAGACTGTGTATTTGGTGCAACCACACACGTCATTAATTAATAGAGCTCCAATTTATTTTGTTCCACATGGAATAACACAAATAGAATTAAGAATTACATGAGAATGGGAGAATACATGTGGGTAATGAGAATACATGTGGGAAAGCTCACAAATGTTTTTATAACTCCTATATTTTTTGATTTGCATTGTGTTGTACTGTGCTCATTAGACTCTAGTTGTGTTACTGACAGTGGTCAGATTAGGTTCTGTGTCTTTTTATATGGTCATTAGTAGAAACTGTGGAACATGTTTCCCCTGAAGGCAAATCCTCTCCCGTGAGCGCTTCTGATGTGTCTCTGACTGTTCAAAAAGAGTCTGAGGAAGACGTTTGGAAATTGTGTGAGCATACTTCAGGTTTAGTCTGACGTGGGATAGCTGGGGGGAAGTGGAAGGTATAGAGCTGCAAGAACAAAAGAAAAGAGGCTTGCTTTTCCTAGTCTTTTTGCCAGTCTCTCAAGCATTTTTTGTAAAAGAACCCAAGTAATAGCTGCTCTGAAGCTCAGTCCTGCAGTATGCATCAATTTGTCTTCCTCTCGCTTGCCCTTTCTCTCTCTCTCTCTCCTCTGGTGTAAGGTAATGGGCATGTATGTGTGTGAGTGTGTGTGTGTCTCCTGGGAGCACGCCTCAGGGATTATAGCAAGCGGCAGGATGAAAGATTCATGACACCCAGGAAATGTGTGTGTGCGTGTGCGCGCGTGTGTGTGTGTGCCCAGACTGAAAATAAGGAGCCAGGAAGAAGAAAGGAGAGAGAGAAAGCATTAGTAACACAGACACAGGAGTAAGAGTAATGGATGGCACCACATACCGCAGACTCAAAGGGAAAGACTCACTTGGTTCTTAGTTGGGAGTCTTGAGCTGTTTAAGTCCGACTCAGAAAGATGTGACTCATATCAGCATAAAGTAATCACTTAGAAACACTGTGTGAAGGCATTAGATATTCAGAGTCAGAGCCTGCCCATCTAATCATCACACCATGCTATGAATCTCAAAGCCTATGCTGAAGTTCTATAATTGTTCTGTTTACTTGCGCATGAAAAGTAATTGAATACTTAAAGATGCTTGGAACTCAAGTGCCTGCTCTGAAGTGGCTGTTAGTGAATACATAGGCTATTTTGTCATATCTCATCACAGCAGTAACACTGCAAAGTGCACAACAAGATTTAGTCAAGTAGAACTGGTTTCTAGATCAGTATTCTTGTTGTTTCAGATCCAACAAAAATGTTGATCCAGAAATGTGTCTTACTTGATAAAACCAAGGAATGTAAACAAATAATTCAGTGAAGTCATAAAACAGAGTATTTTCTACAAGGAAAAAAATGTAGGACAGGACTATTTATCTGGAATTGACTGGATCGTGGGTATTGAAATCATGGGTGGGAACTGGGTGTGTCACATCTGTTTTAGGTTTTATTTATTTTTTCAACTTTCATCTTTTATTTAAAAATTTGTTATAGCATGTTTCCTGTTCTGTCATGTGATTCCCTTTGCCCTTCATGTTATCTTGTCATGTGCCTCCTTTTCTTGTCAATAAACTGCACATGGGTTCTCAACTTTGACTCACCATCAGTGGATAATATGTTACAGTGTGCTACAGTATATACCAGAATTCATCCAGACCAAATGAGAGTTTGCTAAAATAATGGCTAAAGAGGTACACTATTTGGCTATTGAGAGATATTGTGCAATAGAACATGCATGATGCCAGCACAAAGAGAAATCTATAGATTATGCAAAGAAGTACATTTAGAAAACCTTAAACCTAAACTTTACCCATATGACTAGTTAGATGGAACTACAAAAATAAAGCATGTTTTCTAACAGTGCCCCTTTTGACATGTTACACCTCCCCAACACAAATATCATAAACACAGCTCTTATACAGGTCTAAAAAAGGCATGTCTCATCAGGTAAAACAGTCTAATAAAAGGTTCAATATAGTAGGAATACTTTTTACTTGAAGTTTAGCTTACCTGTCGAGAAGAACCTCTAAAAGTTTGTCAAATCAATTGAAAACCAAACATCCATCAAATTCTTCCATCTTGTAAAACCACTTCCCATGTTTACCCTTGTTTTACTCCATTTTCTGTCTCTGTGTATTTTGGCAATTTTGGCTTGCACTTCTGTAACGGAATCTGTATTTCCTTTTCCACACTGACTAATTCATGGGCTAAACATCCTCTGGCTCAGCCTGCTACAGTAGCCATGCCCCAAACTCTCACTATTGGGTGTAAAGAGATATACAAATACATTCAGTTGTGGTCAAGATTTTACATACAATTTGCAGTATCTGCAAAATGTTAATTATTTTATCAAAATTAGAGGGATCATACAAAATGCATGTTATTTTTTATTTAGTACTGACCTGATAAGATATTTCACATAAAAGACGTTTACATATAGTCCAAAAGATAAAATAATATTTACATTTATAAAAATGACCCTCTTTAAAAGTTTACATATGTTTGATTCTTAATAGTGTGTTGCTGCCTTTTTTTTTCTTTTCCTTTTTTTTTTTTTTTGTGATAGTTACCAAACACCAATGACTTGTACATCTGGGTACAGTCATTTTAGACACTTCCAAAACTGTTGCAACAGAGATGGAAATACAATTTTTAAATACATG